>JABWPP010000050.1:136160780-136308280 GCA_016920855.1 Puya raimondii
CCCCCCCCCCCCCCCCCCCCCCCCCCCCCCCCCCCCCCCCCCCCCCCCCCCCCCCCCCCCCCCCCCCCCCCCCCCCCCCCCCCCCCCCCCCCCCCCCCCCCCCCCCCCCCCCCCCCCCCCCCCCCCCCCCCCCCCCCCCCCCCCCCCCCCCCCCCCCCCCCCCCCCCCCCCCCCCCCCCCCCCCCCCCCCCCCCCCCCCCCCCCCCCCCCCCCCACCCCCCCCCCCCCCCCCCCCCCCCCCCCCCCCCCCCCCCCCCCCCCCCCCCCCCCCCCCCCCCCCCCCCCCCCCCCCCCCCCCCCCCCCCCCCCCCCCCCCCCCCCCCCCCCCCCCCCCCCCCCCCCCCCCCCCCCCCCCCCCCCCCCCCCCCCCCCCCCCCCCCCCCCCCCCCCCCCCCCCCCCCCCCCCCCCCCCCCCCCCCCCCCCCCCCCCCCCCCCCCCCCCCCCCCCCCCCCCCCCCCCCCCCCCCCCCCCCCCCCCCCCCCCCCCCCCCCCCCCCCCCCCCCCCCCCCCCCCCCCCCCCCCCCCCCCCCCCCCCCCCCCCCCCCCCCCCCCCCCCCCCCCCCCCCCCCCCCCCCCCCCCCCCCCCCCCCCCCCCCCCCCCCCCCCCCCCCCCCCCCCCCCCCCCCCCCCCCCCCCCCCCCCCCCCCCCCCCCCCCCCCCCCCCCCCCCCCCCCCCCCCCCCCCCCCCCCCCCCCCCCCCCCCCCCCCCCCCCCCCCCAAACCCCCCCCCCCCCCCCCCCCCCCCCCCCCCCCCCCCCCCCCCCCCCCCCCCCCCCCCCCCCCCCCCCCCCCCCCCCCCCCCCCCCCCCCCCCCCCCCCCCCCCCCCCCCCCCCCCCCCCCCCCCCCCCCCCCCCCCCCCCCCCCCCCCCCCCCCCCCCCCCCCCCCCCCCCCCCCCCCCCCCCCCCCCCCCCCCCCCCCCCCCCCCCCCCCCCCCCCCCCCCCCCCCCCCCCCCCCCCCCCCCCCCCCCCCCCCCCCCCCCCCCCCCCCCCCCCCCCCCCCCCCCCCCCCCCCCCCCCCCCCCCCCCCCCCCCCCCCCCCCCCCCCCCCCCCCCCCCCCCCCCCCCCCCCCCCCCCCCCCCCCCCCCCCCCCCCCCCCCCCCCCCCCCCCCCCCCCCCCCCCCCCCCCCCCCCCCCCCCCCCCCCCCCCCCCCCCCCCCCCCCCCCCCCCCCCCCCCCCCCCCCCCCCCCCCCCCCCCCCCCCCCCCCCCCCCCCCCCCCCCCCCCCCCCCCCCCCCCCCCCCCCCCCCCCCCCCCCCCCCCCCCCCCCCCCCCCCCCCCCCCCCCCCCCCCCCCCCCCCCCCCCCCCCCCCCCCCCCCCCCCCCCCCCCCCCCCCCCCCCCCCCCCCCCCCCCCCCCCCCCCCCCCCCCCCCCCCCCCCCCCCCCCCCCCCCCCCCCCCCCCCCCCCCCCCCCCCCCCCCCCCCCCCCCCCCCCCCCCCCCCCCCCCCCCCCCCCCCCCCCCCCCCCCCCCCCCCCCCCCCCCCCCCCCCCCCCCCCCACCCCCCCCCCCCCCCCCCCCCCCCCCCCCCCCCCCCCCCCCCCCCCCCCCCCCCCCCCCCCCCCCCCCCCCCCCCCCCCCCCCACCCCCCCCCCCCCCCCCCCCCCCCCCCCCCCCCCCCCCCCCCCCCACCCCCCCCCCCCCCCCCCCCCCCCCCCCCCCCCCCCCCCCCCCCCCCCCCCCCCCCCCCCCCCCCCCCCCCCCCCCCCCCCCCCCCCCCCCCCCCCCCCCCCCCCCCCCCCCCCCCCCCCCCCCCCCCCCCCCCCCCCCCCCCCCCCCCCCCCCCCCCCCCCCCCCCCCCCCCCCCCCCCCCCCCCCCCCCCCCCCCCCCCCCCCCCCCCCCCCCCCCCCCCCCCCCCCCCCCCCCCCCCCCCCCCCCCCCCCCCCCCCCCCCCCCCCCCCCCCCCCCCCCCCCCCCCCCCCCCCCCCCCCCCCCCCCCCCCCCCCCCCCCCCCCCCCCCCCCCCCCCCCCCCCCCCCCCCCCCCCCCCCCCCCCCCCCCCCCCCCCCCCCCCCCCCCCCCCCCCCCCCCCCCCCCCCCCCCCCCCCCCCCCCCCCCCCCCCCCCCCCCCCCCCCCCCCCCCCCCCCCCCCCCCCCCCCCCCCCCACCCCCCCCCCCCCCCCCCCCCACCACCTCTTTCTGTTTTGTTCTTTTATTTTGTTGAAGTTCCTGCAAACAAATAAAAGATAAAATTTTAAAATACTTCACCTAGTAACTAGAGTTACTATCTTGTAGAATTAGATAGTAACTCTATTCAGTAAATAATGAAAAAAAATTAAGAAAATAGTCTGCGACATTTTATACCTGACGCGGTCGAGCGAGATAACTAGAAGATGAGGATTCAACTTCTTGTTCTGGGTTATCTTCAGGAGTTGTTTTATTCTCAAAGGTCTATGTAAGAGAAGAAAATTCATCACAAAGTATGACATCAAAGAAAACAAAATACAAACTTATTAATTTAAGAAAAACCTGTCTAACTTCTGGTAGATCGGATGGTGCAATTCGTGTGCCAGAGGATAGTTGCTCATTTATATTTCTTTTTTGCACATCAGAGAACATTGCCATCATCTTCTCACAATTCTCGACATCACCAAATATTGCCTGAATCGCGCGGCAGGGGGCGGCGCCCCAACCGCGCGGTTGGGGGCGCGGCCGGGGGGGGGGGGAGGAGGGGGGGCGGCGCCAGAACCCCGCGGCTGGGGCGGCGGAGGAGGGGGCGGCGCCAGAACCCCGCGGCCGGGGCGGGGGAGGAGGAGGGGCGGTGCCAGAACCGCGCAGCAGGGCAGAGGGGGCGGCGCCAGAACCGCGTCAGCAAGGTGGGGGCGCGGCGCTAGAACCGTGCAGCAGGGGAGAGGTGGCGGCGCCAGAACCACGCGGCACGAGGGGGGCGGCACGAGAACCGCGCGGCCGGTGGGGGGCGGCACGAGAACCGCGCGGCGGGGGGGGGGGGGGGGGCAGCGGCGCCAGAAACGCGCAGCGGGGGGGCGGCGCCAGAACCGCGCGGGGCAGGGGGGATAGGGGTGTGGGGAGCGGCAGCGCCGGAACCGCGGGCCGTGGAGGGGTTGCGGCTTCAGGCCATCTGTCACGCCCCGGATTACTCGTTTCCCGGGGCTCGCCAACAGATCCGCCGTATACATAGAATTTTCTATGTATACGAAGCGATAGCTAACCTGTAAAAAAGCATACAAGCAACTACAAGAGATATAGAGCTGAAATAAGATCATACTAATAGAATAAAAGCCATATGTACATATAGGATCCAAAATACAATAGTTCCTCCAAAGCCAAAATAGGTACAAGTCCACCTCTCACAGGAACAACCAGTTCACACTATATGCACATGGCGCAACTCAAAATAAAACTATCTCCAGTAGGGTCCTCCTCTAGAAAAAACTGAGAATGGTAGGGATCTAGCTCGCGACTCCCTTACCTCGATCTGCAGGAACAGAAGCAGCAGCCGCAACAGTCGAAGACTCTGCAAGAAAAGGTGGCAACAATGGATGTGAGAACTACTATCAAAAGTAGTCCTCAGTGGGTACCGCTACCGACCTCAACGGTCCACCCACTAAGTCTACAAGACAACAGTATAGCTGGTAGGTAAAGAAACAATGAAGTAAGCTGGAATAAACTCTACAGCTGTAATGCCATTATCCTACCACTATCCAAGTCAAACTCTCAAAGTATGCATCACCAAAGTGGATAGTCACCCCTGACCCAATCTAACGGAACCGTCCAAAAAGGCTCGTCCAGCCAACAGCCTAGCCACACCGCACACTACCAAAAGGTAGCCGGTCCAAGTGTCATATCCAACTAATCTGCAGCGACATCAACGCATGAGAGGCCTCACTCCGGAGCGGCACTCAGGGGAGCTACCCAACCGAGTTAGTAAGCGTATCTCTGTCGAGCACAATCAGGCTCCGGCAGGCTATAATCAAATGAAAAGAGGTCAAATGGGTCAAAGACTCCAAGCTCACGTGCCCTCGGCACAATCTGATACTAAAACAGAAATCTCGGTCCACCGTCAATCCTGACGGCACCCGGCAATACAAAATAGCCTAACCCTGCTGTAAAAACAAGCCCGGCATCTCAGCACGAGCGTAAACTCATCCTACAACAATCTAAGTATCCACCTCGCACTAACAGCGGTGATACAAGAACAGAAACGGCTCCTAGAGCTAAATCTGATAACAGTTTCGAAATGTGACGGTTGTAGGTTCACGAGTTTTCTCCTAAGTCAAATTCCAGTTCAGCATGTAAATCATGTCTATAAATTATTAATTTATACTCCAAATTTAGATTTCATATAATCACATGCAAATTCATGAAATCGAGCTACTAACATAAAAATCTGGTAATAAAACAACATGCTGCACTCTCTACAACTTAGGAGGAAATCCGATGATTTCAGTAACATCAACCCACCTCAAAAGCTATCCAACAAAGGCTAGGAGTCGAGTGGAAGGCCTCCAAACAGAACCAGCTGAAATCGGGCTCAAACCAGCCAAACCAGGATTCGGATCCTCCCTGCTCAAGTTCTAGGCGCCCAGAACATCAGCCCAAAACTGCAGCCTGGCAGCACGACCAATAGGGGTTCAACATACGATAAAATCTAAATCCTAAGTTCAAACACAGTGAAAATCCCACCATATTTTAGCCATAACGGAGTTCGAATCCCACCATATTTTAGCCATAACGGAGTTCGAATCGATCTCCAAAAAGTCTTTGCAAGGATTCGGGTCCAACTTATGGATGCCCAGAACCTGCATCCAGAACTTCAGCAACTAAGCAAATAGCCCATCTAGGCTAATTCTTGGAATTCCAACAAGTCTAGCCCAGGGAATAGGATCACATACCTCCCAAATACAGTGATGGATCAATCCAAATCTTCTCCAAAGCTTCTAACAAAAATCTGGATTCAAAAATCGAAGAAATCCATCAATGATCCACAATTTCAGCACCTAAACTTAAATCTCAAAATCTGAGCTAGTACCCACCTTTGAATTCTCAAATCCAGGTGGAAAGAACTTCCAAACCAGCAAGGGATGAGGGAAAATCAATCCTCACTTAAAAAATCCAGCTCCATAGAGATTTGGATCCATAAGAATAAAGGAAAAGCCAAATTTCAGTTCAAGAACACAAGGGGTCCAGTAAAATAGCAACTGCAACGTACATACCTATTCAAATTGCGATTGGAAGGATCCCACACCTTTCTCTACGAGTCCACAATCCAACAAACCAAGTTTCATGGAATTTGGACACTCTTACACTGCACACAAGCAGAAACGCCACAGATCGACGCTGCTGTTCTGCAGGAATCCAAAGCCTTCAATGGAGAAAAGATGTAATTGGGAGATTTGAGGGGCTAATCTGCAATTATCCAGGGCTCACCATGAGAGGGGGGTAAAAGAGCTTCAGGGGGTTCGCCCCCATCTATTTAGAGCCGAAGAAAGGGATACAAAAGCTTCAAGAACACATGATGCTAACCTGTCCCACAGCTGAAACTCCAACATTCGGGCGCCCAGAATCCAAGAACTGGGCGCCCACTTCCTCCAGACAATACTCGACCAGCACCTCGGAATCTCCGCCTCGCGGTCTGGTGTGCCCTAACGTGGTCCGACGGAACTCACCTACCACCTCACACGTGTCAAAAGGATCGATATTCACGAGGTGAACATTCAGACTCACTTTCCGGGCGCCCTAAACCTAGATCCGAAATGACTCAGCAATTCAAAGAACTAGCACTCAACATCTGGGCGCCCAAAATCTAACTTTCGGGCGCCCTAAAGTACCTGTAGTACACTGAATTTCAATGCATCGTACCGAACTTCTACAAATGGTAGAGTTTCGGTGGAAAAATAGCATGAGAGGCTATATGTGAGGCTTTGGCCAAGTTCGGGACCTGTGCGAAGTGTTTTCGGCGCAATTGAGGCGCGAAAATGGACTTCGAAAAGGCTAAAACTGCTGAACTTGGGAAGTCTGCACTGGATTCCGGTATGTGAACTCCAATACCGGAATTAGAGTGAAGTATACCGGTATGTGAAATGGTATACCGGAATGCCATGTTGAGACCGAAAACCCAGCTCTCGGGTTTTGCAGAACTTTCCGGAGTATACCGGTATGTGATGGTCGAAACAGTAAATCCAGTTCTCGGATTCTGCGGAATCTCCGAGGTATACCGGAACCAACACCCGTATACCGGTATGCATATGCACATACCGGTATACAATGCCCAGTTTTGGCTGGTTGTTGTGTTGTTTGTGGAGAGGGGCAAAATAGTCTTTTCACATGATTTGGGGGTGTATGAATGGCTGAGACCTTCTCCCCTTCTCATTTGTTTTCCTCTCTACTTCTCCTCTCTACTCCTCTCACTTTCTCTCTCTAGAGATCTCTCCAAAGCTTGGAGAAGTGGTGGATTGGAGCTTGAAAAAGGCTTCCAAAGGAGAAAGGAAGCTTCTTGGTGCAAGAAGGAGCTTGGGGATTTCGTGATTAAGGTTAGTACCTCACGTTTTGGGTTCAAACCTTGAATTTAATCCTTTGAAATGAGGTTTTTGGGAACCCTTGGCAATCTAAAGCACAAAATGTGGGAGATTGGCCATGAAATCTAGGGTTTGGCTTGCATGCATGCAAACCCTAGGTAGAATGAGGGTTTTTGCAATGAGAGGTTCTAAAAATATTTGGACCTTCGATAATTGCAATTGAGGCATAGAAAATCATGTTGGAACACTTGATTTCACATATTGAGTTGAATTTAGGGTTCGTAACGAGTAACGAACCGTTTTCTTGTAGAAGCTTGGGTTGAAGCAAGAACTCAAAGCTTGGACACTTAGGAGCTTGAAGAATACAAGAATTTGGAAGCCACGCCTCGAATCCACGAGACGCCTCACTTCGAATCCACGAAGCCTTCTACACGTCGAATCCACGACGCACACCCGAATCCACGAGCGCCAACAATCCGAATCCACGAACCGTCTTGAACACGCCGAATCCACGACGCCACTCCGTCCGGAGCAAGAACAACAACGTTGATGATGGTTTATTGCTTAGAATATCATTGAAGATCTGTGGGAATAGTCTCTAAGCAATTCTCAAATTGATTCTAAAAGAATATTAGAAATTAGGAAACCATGAATCAATTTGAGAGAAGCTTGATGTAGAAGATGAGAAAACGGTCACCTACAAGCTTCTAGGGTTTCTCAAAGATAATCTGTGATTCACCACATTTTAGAGACACCCCCACATCTTATTTATAGGTTAGAAGCAATCCCAAATAGATTAGGATTAAAAAACAGTTTTTAGAAAGGTTTGGAAGCAAACCGATTTCGACTAGGATTGAAAAACTGATTTTAGAAAGGTTTGGAACCAAATTAGGATTGCAAAGATATTTTAAGGAATCTACCATCTTATTTACATGTTTGGGAGACATTAGAATCAAAGTAGGATAGAAAAAATAACTTTCCAAAACTTCGCAACGGGTCGGGGTCCGGACCGCGGGTATGGGGTCCGGACCTTGACACTCTCCAGGCGTTTCATTGTCCGGACCCCAGCTACCAGGATCCGGACCCGGTCTGCGAAACAGCCTGGGGTCCGGACCTCAGCCCTCAGGGTCCGGACCTCCGCCCTCAGGGTCCGGACCTCATCCTCAGGGTCCGGACCCTCCCTGCGTGACAGCCAGGGAGGCGTACGGGTTCCGGACCTCATCCTCAGGGTCCGGACCTCGGAAGTTGGAAAACTCATTTTTTATATTTTAAAACATTTTTTATCCATTCTAATGTCTTTCAAACACTTGTAAATGTTTATAAATCATCATCAAGATTATATAAACTTACCAAGCATCGTGAATTTAAACGGTGAGTCTTCGAGTCTTCAATCTTTGTCTTTTCTTCTTTGAACCTTCAAGACTCCGACTCACTTCACGAAATATGCCAATCTAAAATCCGTAACAATCTCCCCCTTTGGCAATTTCGTGACAAAACCCAAAATTACATAAAACACTCACAATGCTCATCTCTCCAAAAATGAAATTCATTGCCATCACCAAAACAATGAACTTCTCGCGTGAAAGATCCAAATAGAATTCAAAATTACAAATATGTAACTCCTAAAACAAACTCTATGACTTAGACAAACATGGAGTCTTGAAGTCTTGAAAGACCTGCAAAAATTTGTATTCTCCACGAACAAAGTTAGTAGAAAAAATATCAAAATTGCTCCCCTTTTGTTCATGCAATCTCTCCCCCTATGTTTATTCGTCTAAGTCATCATTACCTCTCTCCCCCTTTTTGTCAAAAAAATTGCCAAAAGAAAAACATCCAAAAATAGAGAGAAGTTCGAGAGAAATCAATCAAAATACAAGTTTAAAGCTTTTTCAATTTTGAAACAACTTGTGATAAAAATTTCAAGCAATGTTAGTGCATGAGAAATATAAATTCACATTGACTTCTTTCAATCCCTATTAATTTCATAAGAATTAAGAACTTTACTACACAATCATCATAATGTAGATAAAATATTATCCGATTTCTTAATTCATATAAACTTCAAAATCAAGTCATCAAAAATAATCTAAAGGCTCAAAAGCTACCAAGATGTAAACGGATTATGAAGATGACTTAAGGGATTCATCAAAGAGACAGAAATTTGTTGCATAAACATTCAAATTTGAGATAAAACAAATATCGCACAGGGGGTGGCTCTTTGAGCATCTTTCATGTATGTGGACCACCTTATAACTCCGAAAAATAAAAATTGTGACATTTTTCCTTTTGCATGCTTTTGCACTTATATATATTTTTTTTTTCGGATATGCAATTCAATTCTCATGTGGTAGCGGCACACACTAACCGGACGACCGGGGTGGTAGCTCTTTCCTCCATGTGGTGGTAGTTTTCGCACTCCTTTAAGGATGCAACTCTTTCCACATCTTTCAAAGCATATGAGCATTTTATTTTATATAATAATAACTCCCCCTCGCTTATGCAATCTCTTAATTGAAAGAACATGTGACAAATTTTAGTCCATAAGAGAATGACTATTCATCAAATTCAACACACACAACCAAGATAGGTTAAGCTCCTAGAGATTACACATGATTGCCTAAATTTGATGAATATAAGTATTAAGAATTCTCATAATAAATTATCTTCAAATATAATGAAAATAAAGTAAAATCGATAATTAATATGAGATTAATTAAGAGTGAATGAAAGTGAACCTATTGATATTCAATGCACTATTTAATGTTCTAATCATTCAAAGAATCAAAAAATCGTAACAATGAGAGCACCAAAACGTGTAATGCAATAAACAAAAGATATGCAATAGAAACCGATCAAAGCACTACACTAAGTCAAAAACAAATTAAGGTTTAAGACAAGGAAAGATATCACCTTTCCGAACCCAAACTTGTCGGATTGTTGGTTGTCTTGCTTTGTTGTATTTGGGCACCGATTGTTTTGACTTTTGATCAACCTTTGGTCTCACCATCGCATTCCGCTTTGGAGTAGTTGAGTGGTGTGGCTTTGACTTTCGGTTGACCTTGGGTACTCGACCTTTGTGATGTTGCTTTTGAAACCGTGAGGGATGTCGAGTAATGGAAGATGCCGATAGATGCTTAGAAGATGCCACTTGAGTTTTCTTTTTATGGCATGTCTTCTTGATATGTCCTTTCTTTCCGCATCTATGACATACTTTCTCTTTTACACTTGTTGAGACTTTGGGAATAGAATTTTTTACCTTCTCAACATATGTCCGCTCATATTCAAGTCCAAGTTTGCTTGTTTGACCCAATCCGAGCATATCATCAAGTTTCTTTGTACCGGAGGAGAATTTTTGTATGTCGGACTTGAGTTGATGGACTTGTTTGGTCAAAACTTGATTAGAGACATGAATTTCCTTGTATTGTAGTTCTAGAAAGCCAACCTTTTGTTGATGTGATTTAATCGTCGTCTCCGATTGGTCTAGCTTCTCTTGGAGGATTTTGTTGTTCTTCAATATGTTTTCCCTTTCCTCCTCAAGAGCTTTAGATGTCTTCTTCAAGTTGTTGTTCTCATCTTCAAGCTCGAGTAAATGCTTCCTCAACTTCTTATTGTGCTTAGCCATCTTCTTCGATTCGATGAGTAGTTGATTATACGCCTCGGCTAAGTCCTCATCATCCGACTCCCCCTCACTCGAGCCATCGTCGCTCGACGTTTCATGCACAGAGGAAGAATCAAAGGGGTTAGCGATAATAGATGATAAGCAAAAAGTAGAGGGAGAAGGAGAAACATGTGAAGAGAAAGCGATTGCATCATTGGTTTCTTCTTCACTAGAACTTGAATCATTGGAGGTAGAATCATCCCAAGTTCTAGCTTGTAGAGCCTTCTTATTATAGGACTTCTTAGAGGGACAATTCGTGGCGATATGGCCATAGCCTCGGCATTTGTAACACCAGATTTCCCCTTCAAGTTCATCCTTTTCTTTAGAAGACTTTCCAAACTTCTTCTCTTTAGAGAATTTAGAATTTGAAGATCCTTTAGAAGAAGATTTGGATGTAGATCGATTTGACTTGTTCTTCCGGAAATTCCGACGAAATTTCTTCGTGAGACGCTCCAATTGATGTTCAAAATCGGCGAGCAAAATTTCTTCATCGGAATCCGAGTCGTCGTCTTCCTCCTTCGTAGATTTGAGTGCAATACCTGTACTCTTAGAAGAAGACTTGGAAGACGATTGATTAGTAGGAAAAGTCATTTCATAAGTTTGTAAAGCGCCTACTAATTCATCAACTTTCATATCATCCGGATGATTGATTGTTTCAATAGCCGCGACTTTCGCCCTAAAGCGCTCCGGAAGTGTTCGAAGGATTTTTCTAACGACTTTAGATTCCGGGATCGACTCTCCCAAGTTAGCACATGTATTAATGACATCTTGGAGTCTAGTAAAATAATCAATAAACGATTCATGCTCCTCCATGCGAATAGAATCAAATTGACTCGTAAGCATTTGAAGCTTTTGTATTTTAACTAGACTAGTACCCTCATGTGTAACTTGTAGAGTATCCCAAATCTCTTTAGCCGTTTCACACGCCGAGACACGTGTAAACTCGGTTTGTGATAAGGCATTAAATAAAGCATTTATTCCCTTACCATTAAAAGAAGATAAATCAATTTCATCCTTCGACCACTTATTCTGTGGCTTAAGTACAGTCGCCTCATCAACCACTTCGGTTGGATGTTTCCACCCGACTTCAATGGTTTGCCATACACGCTCATCAATTGCGATGAAAAAGGCTCTCATCCGGACTTTCCAATAGGCGTAATTGGTTCCATCAAATAGCGGTGGCCTAAATATGTTACCACCTTCACCCATTATGATATATAAAGTCTAGATCCCGCTCTGATACCAATTGTAAGATAGGGGGGTGCCCTAGGATCTATCTAGATACTATCAATCACCTAGAGGGGGGTGAATAGGTGTATAAACAAAAATCACAAATCTCAATGCGATAAAGTAATGCGGAAAATAAAATCAGCACACCGAGATTTACGTGGGAAACTCCACCTTGGAGAAAAACCCACGGGACCAACACGCGATAACAATCCACTAAGAATAAAAGATTACAAGGTGATTACCGACTCCACGGACTTAACCTCTCTTTTATCTTCTCCGGATCTCGCGCACACCACCGGGTTGTCCACGCCCCACGTTCGAATCCACGAACGCCACGCCTCGAATCCACGAGACGCCTCACTGCGAATCCACGAAGCCTTCTACACGTCGAATCCACGACGCACACCCGAATCCACGAGCGCCAACAATCCGAATCCACGAACCGTCTTGAACACGCCGAATCCACGACGCCACTCCGTCCGGAGCAAGAACAACAACGTTGATGATGGTTTATTGCTTAGAATATCATTGAAGATCTGTGGGAATAGTCTCTAAGCAATTCTCAAATTGATTCCAAAAGAATATTAGAAATTAGGAAACCATGAATCAATTTGAGAGAAGCTTGATGTAGAAGATGAGAAAACGGTCACCTACAAGCTTCTAGGGTTTCTCAAAGATAATCTGTGATTCATCACATTTTAGAGACACCCCCACATCTTATTTATAGGTTAGAAGCAATCCCAAATAGATTAGGATTAAAAAACAGTTTTTAGAAAGGTTTGGAAGCAAACCGATTTCGACTAGGATTGAAAAACTGATTTTAGAAAGGTTTGGAACCAAATTAGGATTGCAAAGATATTTTAAGGAATCTACCATCTTATTTACATGTTTGGGAGACATTAGAATCAAAGTAGGATAGAAAAAATAACTTTCCAAAACTTCGCAACGGGTCGGGGTTCGGACCGCGGGTATGGGGTCCGGACCTTGACACTCTCCAGGCGTTTCATTGTCCGGACCCCAGCTACCAGGATCCGGACCCGGTCTGCGAAACAGCCTGGGGTCCGGACCTCAGCCCTCAAGGTCCGGACCTCGGAAGTTGGAAAACTCATTTTTTATATTTTAAAACATTTTTTATCCATTCTAATGTCTTTCAAACACTTGTAAATGTTTATAAATCATCATCAAGATTATATAAACTTACCAAGCATCGTGAATTTAAACGGTGAGTCTTCGAGTCTTCAATCTTTGTCTTTTCTTCTTTGAACCTTCAAGACTCCGACTCACTTCACGAAATATGCCAATCTAAAATCCGTAACAGGGTAAATATCCATTTAAAGATAAAATGGTATGTGTTGTGAACCCTAGAATTGCATGTTGGCAAAGGTAAAAATCATGATAGGTTGAACAATGAGATCCTATTGCATGATGTATATTTCAAGTATAATTCAAATATTAATACTTGTTGCATGGTTGCATGTATGGTTAAACCTAGTGTCATTGAACATAGATTGGACATGATGATTAAACCTAGTGTCATTGAACATAGGTTGGACATGATGATTGAACCTAGGGTCATTGAACATAGGTTGGACATGTATGATTAAACCTAGTGTTATTGAACATAGGTTGGACATGAGGATTAAACCTAGTGTTATTGAACATAGGTTGGAACATGTGAGATCGAAACCTAGTGTTATTGAACATAGGTTGGAACATGTGAGATTGAAACCTAGTGTCATTGAACATAGGTTTGACATGAGATAGGAACCTAGAGTCATGGAACCTAGGTTGATAATGAGAAAGTAAGCCTAGTGTTATTGAACATAGGCGAGACTTAGTGACTTGAACCTAAGGTCATGAGACTTAGGTTGGCAAGTGAAAAATGTGAACAACGGGATGTGCGACGATTTTGCTATCCCGGGTAGGCGACGATTTCGCTACCATGCCATGAGTTGGCGGTATCGACACGGGATGTGCGACGAGTTTGCTATCCCGGGTAGGCGACGATTTTGCTACCACGCCTTGAGTTGGCGGTGTCGAGAGGGGATGTGCGACGAGGTTGCTATCCCGGATATGCGACGAGTTCGCTATCCATGCCATGTAATGGCGGTGTTGAGACGGGGTAGGCGACGATTTTGCTATCCCGAGTGTGCGACGAGTTCGCTACTCGAACTAGGAGGTGACGAGTTCACTCCTTGGATGTTGGAACAATTATGGTGAGACGGCGATTCCGAAACCATAAGTAAATGACAAGTAAATGAACTTAGTCAATGTGAGACATAGGATGAACCTAGGAGAGAATGGTAAATTATATTTCATTTGGTTGCATCCTTTATGTTTATTTACAAGCATGTAAATAATTGTTGCATAGTTATATGTGATCTAACTTATGCATATGGTGTTTCTTTGGACCTGGTGGGTCGAGCTTCTCTCTTGGGTGGCCTTACCCACTGGGAACTATGTTTATAGTTCTCACCCCACGTTTTTCAGGTCCTTCCGCGAGTGAGGCGGCGGAGCGAGGCAAGGGTTTGGCTCTTTAGATAGCGGCACTTCCATTTTGGTTGTATGTAGAGTTGTACCCCTATTTTTGGACTATGATAGTATAGGGGATTTACATTCTTGTATGAATGTTGTATATTCCATAGTTTTGGAACATGGTGTATGGAATGAAAAGAAAAATTTGGACATGTATATTGTGCCATGTGATGTAATAGAAGTAGAACTTCTTTATGTTGATGCTTTCCTTGTGCAACTCTTGTACTCCGTTCCTAGTTGGAACATTGTGGATAAGCTTGTGTTGTGACGCCTTGGGCGGGTAGAAAAGACTCTATCCGTTCGGCGGGTCTGGGGCATGCGCCCGTGCGGTTATCCTTTCCACCTAGTTGGTGTTAGAGGGCCGGCGGGGCGTGACAGACTGAGGTGGTATCAGAGCATGGAAACGGTCTAGGTTGACCTAAGAACCCTAGGATGGAAAAGACCCTAGGAGTGTAGGCTCGTGAGTGACGAGATCTTTGATGTGGCGAAAGATAAGTGATTGGGTCATGTCCTTATGCCTCTAGTTGGAAATAGAGGTAGATTCGAGGTGTGTCTTATTCTTCACCAAGTGTGTTCATGTTGGCGGCCGACAACATGAAACCAAGTGAGGGGAATAAGGACCCTTGTGTGACTTTCGCCTAGATTGGGTTCACGTTTATTTTCGTGAAATATAATATCGCAAATGACTTTGAAAGTCACGAAATGACCAAAGTCGTTGTGTTTTCAGGGTAATGGTACGTGGACGGCCTTCTTTGAGGGCTGGGCTCGGGAGGGCGAGCGCGGCTCCTGAACAACCCGGAGAGGGCGAGAACTCGGGTCTTCGTAATGAGTTGACCGAGTTGATGGGCGTGGTTCGGCGACAGGCCGAAGCCATGCAACGACAGGAGGAGCAAATTAAAAGGCTCCAAGACGAGATGGCGCGGCAGGCGGCTGCGACTAGGGAGGAGAGGTCGGGAGTACCTCCGGCCTCTGCTTCGGCACCGGCCGAGGAGGTGACACCGGCACCGGCCGTGGTGCCACCTGCGCCACCGGTTGTGGCCGAGGGGTCGGGTGCCCCTATACCCGATTCCGAAATGGAGGATGCGGAGCGAGAGCGCGCACTTTCGGCTCTCATGAGGTTTAAGAAGTTCGACCCGCCTATCTTTAGCGGGGAGAATGTGGATCCGTGGGATGTAGAGACATGGATCGATGCTATTGAGACGCTCTTCGAGGATCTTTACACCTTGGAGAGGGACAAAGTGCATCTCGCCGTTCATTGCTTAGAGCGATCGGCGAAGGTGTGGTGGAAGGGGGTCCGGCGTGATCGACTCCCTAGCCTTCTGCCACCGTCATGGGAGGAATTTCGGGGTATGGTATTTGCTGCCTACTTCCCCGATAGCGAGAAAAGAAAGCTTCAAGAAAGGTTCCGCAAGTTGAAGCAAGGGAACCGTACCGTGCGCGAGTACGAGAGGGAGTTCTCGTACATTATTAATTGCGTGCCGCACGTTGTCCGCGGAGAATTGGACAAGGTCGATTGTTTCGTGCGCGGACTTCGACCGGAGATCTTTCGGGCGGTGCACGCCCTCAAGCTTAGGACCTTTGCGGAGGTCTTGGACCGTGCTCTTTGGGTGGAGCACGGGAATGCATGTGCGCGCGAGGAGCGCGGGTCTTGGGAGAAAGAAAAAGAAAAAGAAAAGGGGAAGAAGCGACCGGCGGGTGGCTCGGGTGGGCAGTCTAGCTCTAAGCGGCCCCCGAAGCACTCGCAGTCGCAGAATCAGTCCCGAGGGTCCCGACGGAACCGACTCTCGACCCAGTGCCCGATTTGTATCGGCCCCCACCACCCTCAGCAATGTGACTATCGTGAGGGCCGGTGCTACAAGTGCGGACAGCAAGGGCATATGAGGTACAATTGCCCGATGGATGATAGCCGAGCACCGTCGTCGGCGTCGGCGTTTGCGCCACCGAGGCAGCTTGCGGGCATCCCACCCGCGGCGATGTCGGCGGGCCGTGCACAGCCGCCGAGACCAGTGGAGGGCCAGCGGCCAGCACCCAGTGGACGGGTATTCGCCTCTCAGGTGAAGGAGCCTTCTACTCAGGAAGACGTTGTGGCAGGTATTGTGTTAATAAAAAGCATTCGATGTAGAGCTTTGTTTGATACTGGTGCATCGCATTCATTCATTGCTCGATCATTTGCTATTGCACATGGAATAGAAATTATAGATGCCACACATGCAAGAACTGTGCAAGTACCTGAACATACTTTTTGCGTACATCACGCGTGCATAAATTGTCCTGTGAGGGTTGGAAACTGGATCATGCCAGCTGATTTGCTGGTATTAAATCGAATGAATGAATATGATTTGATCCTAGGAATGGATTGGCTCTCGAGGTATCATGCTACTATCGATTGTAAGAGCCGGATAGTGAAGTTTAAAGAACCCGGGCACAAAGAGTTTGTGTACCATGGGTGCAAGAGTTCGCTCTTTGCGTCAATGGTGTCCACGTCGCAAGCAAGAAAGCTTATTGCTAGTGGATGCATTGCCTACTTGGCGACGGTAGTGGATGACCGAAAGAAAGTGTTGGGGCTCGAGGACATTCCTGTAGTCCAAGAGTTCCCGTATGTGTTTCCGACGGAGTTGCCCGGAATGCCACCGGACCGGGAAATAGAATTTGTGATCGATTTGCTCCCGGGTACGGCGCCAATCTCTAAGGCCCCGTACAGAATGGCACCCGCGGAACTAAAGGAGTTGAAAGCACAATTGCAAGATTTAATGGACAAGGGTTTCGTGAAGCCAAGTGTGTCACCTTGGGGAGCCCCTGTGCTATTTGTGCGGAAAAAGGACGGTTCGCTGCGGTTATGTGTGGATTACCGCGAGTTGAATAAAGTGACCGTCAAGAATAAGTACCCGTTACCGCGAATTGATGACTTGTTCGATCAGTTGCAAGGGTCTCGGGTGTACTCAAAGATTGATTTGCAATCCGGTTATCACCAATTGAAGATCAAACCGGAGGACGTGCATAAGACCGCGTTTAGAACGCGGTATGGACATTATGAATTCACGGTTATGCCTTTTGGGCTTACTAATGCCCCGGCAGCGTTCATGGACCTAATGAACCGTGTGTTCAAACCACTACTAGATCGATTCGTGGTGGTGTTCATTGATGACATTCTTGTCTACTCTCGAAGTGAAGAGGAACATAAAGAGCACCTAAGGATTGTGCTTCAAGTTCTTCGAGAGAACGAGTTATTCGCCAAGTTGAAAAAGTGCGAATTTTGGATCCGTGAGGTCGCTTTCTTGGGTCACGTAATTTCCCCGGAAGGAGTATCGGTGGACCCTATGAAAGTTGAGGCAATCAAGGATTGGCCTCGCCCGACCAATGTCACGGAGGTGCGAAGCTTTTTGGGTCTTGCGGGATACTATCGGCGGTTCGTGGAGGGGTTTTCAAAAATCTCCGGTCCACTAACGCGTCTCACCCGCAAGGGAGCCAAATATGTTTGGAGCGAGGAATGCGACCAAAGCTTCAAGGAGCTAAAGGAAAGGTTGACTTCGGCTCCGGTTCTCGCCTTGCCGATTGCGGGGGAGGGCTTTGTGGTGTATAGTGATGCATCACGGCGTGGTCTTGGGTGTGTGCTTATGCAAAGAGGACAAGTAATAGCATATGCCTCTCGACAGTTAAAAAGCTATGAGCAAAATTATCCCACCCACGACCTAGAGCTTGCGGCTGTGGTCTTCGCACTTAAGTTGTGGAGACACTATTTGTACGGGGAACATTGTGAGGTGTACACGGATCACAAAAGCTTAAAGTATTTATTCACTCAGAAGGAGTTGAACTTGAGGCAACGGAGGTGGTTGGAGTTGATAAAAGATTACGACTTGACCATCTTGTACCACCCCGGTAGAGCCAATGTGGTGGCCGATGCGCTCAGTAGAAAATTCGTGGAGAACTTCGCAATTGAGATGACGGGACAAATGCCGTTGATCAAAGAAATGGGCCGATTTGACTTGGAGATCGTGGCCCTGGGCGTCCCCGCTAGACTTATGAATCTCGAGGTGTGGCCGACCTTGTTGGAGCAAATAAAGGAAAAACAATCCGGTGATCCGGAGCTCCAAAAGGTGCGGGGTGCTATCGAGAGCGGGCGCGCCGGTGATTTTCATGTAGACTCGAAGGGCGCCATTCGGTTTCGAAATCGATTGTGCGTGCCAAAAGTTGAGGACATTCGTGGGGAGATCTTGAAAAAAGCTCACGCTTCTCCCTATGCGATTCACCCGGGCGGCACCAAAATGTACAAGGACCTCAAATTACATTATTGGTGGCCGGGGATGAAGCTTGATGTGGGACGCTTTGTGGCACAATGCTTAGTATGCCAACAAGTGAAGGCCGAGCGTCGCTTTCCGGCGGGAAAATTGCAAGGATTGCCCATTCCAGTTTGGAAGTGGGAAAATATCGCGATGGATTTTGTTGTGGGCTTACCTCGATCATTAGGTGGCCACGACGCGATTTGGGTGGTGGTGGATCGTTTGTCAAAGTCGGCACACTTTTTGCCAATCCACACCACTTGGTCGGGAGACAAGTTAGCGCAAGTCTACCTGGACGAGATTGTGCGGTTGCACGGGGTCCCGACCTCAATAGTTTCAGATCGAGATCCCCGTTTCACATCGCATTTTTGGAAAAGCTTGCAAGAAGCTTTGGGTACACGGCTCGATTTTAGTTCAGCATTTCATCCTCAAACTGACGGTCAATCGGAAAGGACAATTCAGATTTTGGAGGATATGCTGCGAGCGTGTGTGTTGGATTCCAAAGGTGCATGGCCTACTCACTTACCGATGGCTGAATTTGCTTACAATAACAGCTATCAAGCTAGCATCGGTATGGCACCTTTTGAGGCCTTGTACGGAAGGAAATGCCGCTCTCCTATTCATTGGAGCGAAGTCGGCGAGAGAAGGGTCTTAGGACCGGACGTGTTGCGTGAAGCGGAGGAAAAGGTCCGCTTGGCACGCGAACGCTTGTCGACGGCGCAATCTAGACAAAAGAGTTATGCGGATCGACGTCGACGAGATTTGGAATTCGCGGTAGGAGACCGCGTCTTCTTGAAAGTATCACCCATGAGAGGGGTGAAGCGATTTGGTGTCCGGGGTAAGTTGAGTCCCCGTTACATTGGACCTTATGAGGTTTTGGAGCGTGTGGGATCCGTGGCATATCGGCTAGCTTTGCCGCCAAAACTTGCGGGGATACACAATGTATTCCATGTATCGACCATCCGCAAGTATATGTATGATCCGGCGCACGTCCTCGAGTATGTGCCTATGGAACTTCATGAGGATATGACTTATGAGGAATTTCCCTTGTGTATCATGGATCGTGAGGTGAAAAGTTTGAGGAACCGTGAAATTCCTTATGTAAAGGTACAATGGACGAATCACGGTGAGCGCGAGGCTACATGGGAATTGGAAAGCTCGATGATGGAGCGGTTTCCTTACCTCTTCGCTGAGTCCAGCTGAGGTATGATTTAGTTTCGCGGCCGAAACTCTCTTCAAGGGGGGTGGAATGTAGTACACTGAATTTCAGTGCATCGTACCGAACTTCTACAAATGGTAGAGTTCCGGTGGAAAAATAGCATGAGAGGCTATATGTGAGGCTTTGGCCAAGTTCGGGACCTGTGCGAAGTGTTTTCGGCTCAATTGAGGCGCGAAAATGGACTTCGAAAAGCCTAAAACTGCTGAACTTGGGAAGTCTGCACTGGATTCCGGTATGTGAACTCCAATACCGGAATTAGAGTGAAGTATACCGGTATGTGAAATGGTATACCGGAATGCCATGTTGAGACCGAAAACCCAGCTCTCGGATTTTGCAGAATTTTCCGGAGTATACCGGTATGTGAAAGGATATACCGGTATGTGATGGTCGAAACAGTAAATCCAGTTCTCGGGTTCTGCGGAATCTCCGAGATATACCGGAACCAACACCCGTATACCGGTATGCATATGCACATACCGGTATACAATGCCCAGTTTTGGCTGGTTGTTGTGTTGTTTGTGGAGAGGGGCAAAATAGTCTTTTCACATGATTTGGGGGTGTATGAATGGCTGAGACCTTCTCCCCTTCTCATTTGTTTTCCTCTCTACTTCTCCTCTCTACTCCTCTCACTTTCTCTCTCTAGAGATCTCTCCAAAGCTTGGAGAAGTGGTGGATTGGAGCTTGGAAAAGGCTTCCAAAGGAGAAAGGAAGCTTCTTGGTGCAAGAAGGAGCTTGGGGATTTCGTGATTAAGGTTAGTACCTCACGTTTTGGATTCAAACCTTAGATTTAATCCTTTGAAATGAGGTTTTTGGGAACCCTTGGCAATCTAAAGCACAAAATGTGGGAGATTGGCCATGAAATCTAGGGTTTGGCTTGCATGCATGCAAACCCTAGGTAGAATGAGGGTTTTTGCAATGAGAGGTTCTAAAAATATTTGGACCTTCGATAATTGCAATTGAGGCATAGGAAATCATGTTGGAACACTTGATTTCACATATTGAGTTGAATTTAGGGTTCGTAACGAGTAACGAACCGTTTTCTTGTAGAAGCTTGGGTTGAAGCAAGAACTCAAAGCTTGGACACTTAGGAGCTTGAAGAATACAAGAATTTGGAAGCTCTTGAGGTGGGTTTGTGTTTACCGAAGTGATTAGGTCACTTCCATGTCTAGGGTAAATATCCATTTAAAGATAAAATGGTATGTGTTGTGAACCCTAGAATTGCATGTTGGCAAAGGTAAAAATCATGATAGGTTGAACAATGAGATTCTATTGCATGATGTATATTTCAAGTATAATTCAAATATTAATACTTGTTGCATGGTTGCATGTATGGTTAAACCTAGTGTCATTGAACATAGATTGGACATGATGATTAAACCTAGTGTCATTGAACATAGGTTGGACATGATGATTGAACCTAGTGTCATTGAACATAGGTTGGACATGTATGATTACACCTAGTGTTATTGAACATAGGTTGGACATGAGGATTAAACCTAGTGTTATTGAACATAGGTTGGAACATGTGAGATCGAAACCTAGTATTATTGAACATAGGTTGGAACATGTGAGATTGAAACCTAGTGTCATTGAACATAGGTTTGACATGAGATTGGAACCTAGAGTAATGGAACCTAGGTTGATAATGAGAAAGTAAGCCTAGTGTTATTGAACATAGGCGAGACTTAGTGACTTGAACCTAAGGTCACGAGACTTAGGTTGGCAAGTGAAAAATGTGAACAACGGGATGTGCGACGATTTTGCTATCCCGGGTAGGCGACGATTTCGCTACCATGCCATGAGTTGGCGGTATCGACACGGGATGTGCGACGAGTTTGCTATCCCGGGTAGGCGACGATTTCGCTACCACGCCTTGAGTTGGCGGTGTCGAGAGGGGATGTGCGACGAGGTTGCTATCCCGGATATGCGACGAGTTCGCTATCCATGCCATGTAATGGCGGTGTTGAGATGGGGTAGGCGACGATTTTGCTATCCCGAGTATGCGACGAGTTCGCTACTCGAACTAGGAGGTGACGAGTTCACTCCTTGGATGTTGGAACAATTATGGTGAGACGGCGATTCCGAAACCATAAGTAAATGACAAGTAAATGAACTTAGTCAATGTGAGACATAGGATGAACCTAGGAGAGAATGATAAATTATATTTCATTTGGTTGCATCCTTTATATTTATTTACAAGCATGTAAATAATTGTTGCATAGTTATATGTGATCTAACTTATGCATATGGTGTTTCTTTGGACCTGGTGGGTCGAGCTTCTCTCTTGGGTGGCCTTACCCACTGGGAACTATGTTTATAGTTCTCACCCCACGTTTTTCAGGTCCTTCCGCGAGTGAGGCGGCGAAGCGAGGCAAGGGTTTGGCTCTTTAGATAGCGGCCCTTCCATTTTGGTTGTATGTAGAGTTGTACCCCTATTTTTGGACTATGATAGTATAGGGGATTTACATTCTTGTATGAATGTTGTATATTCCATAGTTTTGGAACATGGTGTATGGAATGAAAAGAAAATTTTGGACATGTATATTGTGCCATGTGATGTAATAGAAGTAGAACTTCTTTATGTTGATGCTTTCCTTGTGCAACTCTTGTACTCCGTTCCTAGTTGGAACATTGTGGATAAGCTTGTGTTGTGACGCCTTGGGCGGGTAGAAAAGACTCTATCCGTTCGGCGGGTCTGGGGCACGCGCCCGTGCGGTTATCCTTTCCACCTAGTTGGTGTTAGAGGGCCGGCGGGGCGTGACACTACCAAACGTCCAAAACTTCAGTTTTAGCTTATTTCGGTGCTCCGAGTCTGTTTTCGCGTCTATTTTGCGCAAAAACGACTCCGACTCGTCCAGACAATCTCCAAAAGTGTCGAACAGTCTAGGATACTGCAGTCATTTTATCAGTTAGGCCCCAGGGGTACTACACCATCTTTGGTTTGGGGGGTGGGGGGGGGGGGGGGGGGGGGGGGGGGTTAAGGGAGGGAGATCCGCGGTGCTGGCCCGTGCAGGCACGCTGGAGGGCTCAGGCTCGTGGGGGGAGGGAGGGAGGGCGGGGTCGGCACGGCACGTGGTTGGGGGGAAGATGAAGGGGCATACCTTCGCAGCGAGATGGGCACCGTCGGAGCAAAACGCCGGTGGGAACGAGGGAGGAGCACTACGGCGGTACTCGCAGTCGCTTGGGAGAAGGAGGGAGGAAGAGAGACTTTTCATGAGAAGTTAGGGTTTTTATTTTGTGAGAATATATATGAAGGAAAAGATATTTATCCTCTTCCCTCTTATATATATATATATATATATATATATATATATATATATATATATATATATATATATATATATATATATATATATATATATATATATTATATTATATTTATCGTTTTCTCTAGTGTATCTCTAATATTTAGTTTATTAAGGATGTAATATTTGTCGATTTATAGTAAAATTAATTAATAATGGTATAATATAGAATTACAAAAAGTAAAAAAAAAATAAGAATTGATACGCTACTGTAATTAATTATAGTAAAATTAATTAATAATGACAAACATAGAATTACAAAATAGCGACAGTGTTATAATAGTCTCTAATTACAAGTAAAATTGCCACTAAAAAATAAATAGCAACAGTAATTATAAAGGTCGCTATATATTTAATATAACGACATTTTTTACCCTTAAGCTACGCTGATTCAGGGTACATCTATCTCTGGTCACAATGGCAGGACGCTAACTATCAAGCTACGCCCCTCCCTCGCGCCGCCGCGCGCTCACGTGTGGACCTGAAAATATGGTGGGGTGAGAACTATAAACATAGTTCCCAGTGGGTAAGGCCACCCAAGGGAGAAGCTCGACCCACCAGGTCCAAAGAAAACAACACAAGCATAGGTTAGTAAATACAAATAACCATGCATAATTAAATCTACAAACTTGTAAATAAATATGAACAGATGCAACCTATTAAATGACATCTTTCATTTTCTCCTAGAACCATCCCATAGTATATAATTCATTTACATTTGTAATTTTCATAGGCATTGGTGTCGGAATCGCCGCCCCACCAACCCGATTTATCATTTGTGCGGACTTGCCGCCTTGCTATGGCATTGGGGTTGGCACCGCCACACCACCAACCCATCTTTGATCACTTTGGCGTTGGTTTCGGATTCGCCACTTCAGCAACCCATTTTTTTTATCACTTTGGCATTGGTTTCGGACTCGCCACTTCAGGAACCCATTTTTGATTAGTTTGGTGTTGGTTTCAGATTCGCCACTTCACCAACCCATTTTTTATTACTTTGGCGTTGGTTTCGGATTCGCCACTTCACCAACCCATTTTTGATTACTTTGGCGTTGGTTTCGGATTCGCCACTTCACCAACCCATTTTTTGATTACTTTGGCGTTGGTTTCGGATTCGCCACTTCACCAACCCATTTTCGATTACTTTTGACATTCATGTCAAAACTCATAGTCTATGCTCAATGGCACTAAGTTCACATCATCGTTTCTAACCTATGTCCAATGACACTAGGTTCACATATCTTTTTTCAACCTATGTTCAACAACACTAGGTTCATGTCAAGTTTCAATCTATGTTCAATGACACTAGGTTCACATATCATTTTCCAACCTATGTTCAACAACACTAGGTTCATGTAACATTTCCAACCTATGTCCAATGACACTAGGTTTACTAAGTTCACAACTCTTGTTCTCTATTTATCACTAGAGAAGCATATTTACACTCACTTGGTGCAAGTCATCTCATACCAAGTACATTCCATTTAAACATGATATCATAGTATCAATAATTCATGCATGTACCTGTTATATTACCTCTTTATCTCTTAGGCATACAAGTTATTTACACATGCAACGGTTCTCCCATGTAGCTTAGACATGATAAACATCATTCTACTCACATGCAAGGTGAGCTCATGGCTCAATTCCCCTATTTCCAACCTATGTCCAATGACATTAGGTTTAACATCATCAATTTCAACCTATGTCCAATGACACTAGGTTCATATTATTATTTCCAACCTATGTCCAATGACACTAGGTTCAATTCACATTGTCCAATCTATGTTCAATGACACTAGGTTCACATATTCACATTGTCCAACCTATGTTCAACAACACTAGGTTCATATTGTCGTTTCCAACCTATGTTCAATGACACTAGGTTCATATTTTATTTTCCAACCTATGTTCAATGACACTAGGTACACATCATTACCAACCTATGTTTAACAACACTAGGTTCAAATATCATTTTCTTCCAACCTATGTTCAACAACACTAGGTTCATATCACAATTGCACTACTACACACATTTAGTGCAAGTTATCACATGACAACCATACTTCAATGATCATATTGTCATTATGCCATAATTCATGCATGTACTTGTCTATAACCTTTCTATCACTTAGAAGCACAAGTTATTCATACATGCAAATGTTCTTCCATGATATTTAAACATGCTACATATGATTCTACTCGCATGCAAGGTGAGCTCATTGCTCATTTCACTTAATAAAATATTTTGGCCAACATGCACAATTTCATTCCAGGGTCTCATACATACACACCATTTAATTTCAATGGTTATTTACTCTAGACATGGAAGTGACCTAATCACTTCGGTGCAACACAAACCCACCTCACAAAGCTCCCTAATTGCTTGTAGACACTTGCAATTAGGCTCTTATCCTTGGCTTCAAGCTTGGTCTTCAAGCTCCTTACCCTATCATACATGGAGGATTCGTTACTCCGAGTCGAACTCAAAACAATTTTATCTCTTGGAATCACTCGAATTCGAGTTATCCCACTTGATTTCCTAACACTCAACTAGGGTTCTAAAGGGTTAAAATATTTTTAAACCCCTCCATAAGAGAATCCCTCTTTCAACCTAGGGTTTACATGCATGCATGTAAGAGCCCAAAATCACATGTCCAATCCCCACCATTTGTGGTCTAGATTGCCAAGGGTTTTCAAAAATCTCAAAATAAGAGATCAATTCCAAGGTTTAAACCCAAATCATCAAGAACTCACCTCTAGCCCAAGCTCCTCTAGCTTATTCTTGCTCCAAGAAGCTCTTTTCCCACCTTGGAAGCCTTTTCCATGCTCAAATCCTTCATTTCTCCAAATTTTGGAGGGGTCTCTAGAGAGAGAAAGTAGAGGAGAGGGAGAGGAGAAGTAGAGGAAGAAGAGAGAAATGAAGAAAACAAGCCCCCCCCCCCCCCCCCCCCCCCCCCCCCCCCCCCCCCAACCTCCCCTCATAAGCCTACCACATGAAATGACCAAAATACCCCATTCTGGAGCTATTTGTGTTCATTATACATTCATAAATTCATATTCGTCATCATATAAAGAAGCTTTATGCCTTATTTATACTATCCTTAACATTACCTATACATAACCACTTTCGGATTTAATCTTATCCTAATTAACCAATTAAAAAAAACCTTACGTAGAAATTAACTAAATAATAAAAATCTGAAAATAAATACTAACTAAAAGATAAGACCAACTACTCTAATCTGATTTAAAAAAGAAGAATGAACTCAATCAATTTAAACCGATCAACCAAATCGGGTCGGGCCAATTTCGCATCACATCTAAGTAATAATAATTTTATATTTATCAGCCAAGCTTTCAAATTTTTATCATTAACTAACTAGATTTATATTTAATCATTTCAATTTGACTAATATAAGCAAAATGGCCGAGAAATGATAAAGGACGCAATAAGCAAAATGGTCAAGCAATAATAAAGGATGCACACTAGCAATATGATTTGACATTAAAATTCAGTTGTCCTAAGCAAAAAAAACATTTTTTTTGCATTTAGTTATTGAAAGTTAAATGTAATAATATGGTAACCATTTGGCTAATGTTAATCAGTTTAAAGTGATAAAATAAAAACCTAGGTGATTAATTCTGAAAAAATGAACATGAAGGTCACCAAATGGGCAGAAGCTCAAGAAGCTTCAGTGCATTTAATCCTATATTTTTATTTAAATTTGCTCATAGGCCTAAAATCCAAGATCACTCTTAAAGTTGGATGGTGGAGAAGCTAAACTCTTTCAAGAGATTCTCTAGAATCCTGGTGCATATCTTCTATTAACGGACAAATTATTGCTTATTTTCCCGTGCAATTGTACATTCACATATCATGCATGCCATCTGTTGTAACTATTTTGTTTTGTACCGACCGTCCCTAGAGCAAGTGGCAAAAGACTTGATGGTTGATACCCGAGGTCCCGAGTTCGAATCCTAGTTGATTCACATTTCCAGCTAAGTTTATTTCTATATGAAATAAACGAAGCGGGTAGCATGCTACCTTTCTCTCAAAAAAAAAAAACTATTTTGTTTTGTGCTACACAGATTGTAAATTGTAAAGCCCTTATTGAAGAATTACTTGCCTAATATTTTTCCATGTAATAATCCACATAGCAATATCCTGTTGTTTCTATTTCATTTCATTGTACCGGGCCGGCTAATCTTGTATGGTATTTCATTTTATTCAAGTGTTTAATCTTGTACGGCATAAAGTTTTCTTCTCCCTAAATTTAACGAATTGTTTCTACAAAAGCTTTGCTGTACTTATCTTGTATTAGTAGTTGAGCCTTTTACTAAACCAACTACTACATTAGCTTTCATCTTAAATTATTTTCTTGTGAGAATAAGCGGTTTTGATCTCGTGGTCACTTGAGTAAACCTTATTCATTGTCAGTTTTTCGAAATTAGGTAGTAAATTAGTTGATTGGGTATCATAATTTTGAGATTTGATTGTTTCAAATCTGAATGCATAGTGAATTATTCATCAAATGAGAATATTGAATCAATATATTTTATTTCCTTTTTAAATCTTGGCTTTTTGAGAGTATGTTCTTGGAAATTCACAAGAGATGGTGAATAGTATAGGAAGAAAAGAAAATGAATGTAAATGTACAATTAAGAAGAATAATAGATGTGAAGGACAAAGAACACTTTATTCTGTTTTGGCATCCTCTACTTCTTTTTAAATGTTTTTTCTTCCCATATGCAAAATATTACAAAAGAGGCGGCGAACTTCAAAGCTGATAATGAATAGAGCAGATCTTTTATTTCCTCCTAAATATTTCGGCTATACCTTAAATCTCATCACCTACTAGAGATTTTTTTTTTGTGTTTAAAAACAAGAATCACCAGGAAAGTGCTTTTTTCGTATTTAACCCACTCAAATTTTTTACTTTTGTATGGCTCTATCAAAATTAAAAATACATAAATAACCTTTTTCTTGTCTACACGAGTGTGCTAGATGGGTATATTAAATGAACATGGTAATTGAATTCCCGTGTTTAGATACTATAAGGTGACCGCCGTAAATGATTTACCATGTACAATATTATCAGGTGAACACGTTAAATCATTTACTGTGTTCAATTTATCAGGTGAACACGATAAATAGCATACCGTGTTTGCATAAAATGTTTAATTATGCCAAAGTGGCGTCTAAATGGATAATGTTGGGCCATTTCTGCAATTATAATTTTGCAGAGGCTGTTTGCTTAAGAAAATTTTGAGGGGACTAAAAGCAAAAAAAAAAAAAAAAAAAAAAAAAAAAAAAAACCCCACTGGTCACTAGATATCCACTGCTTTCAAACTTAATCACGAAGAATGTGCAGATATTCAATACAAAAGATGCATAGAGAGACTGAATCAGGCAACAGAACAAAATTTCGTCTCTTCTAGTGCAACTCACAAATTTCAATCATATTGCGAAATCAATAACGAAATAAGAAAATCCTATGCATTGCTGAAACACTTAAAGAAGAAAATGAAACAAAATCTGGAAATTTGTTATTCTCACTGATAGAAAAAATAGCGTGAACCCTATTTGCTCATTACCTTTCACAAGATTAAACTAACTGAATAGACCCTATTTAATTCTGATGCCTATCAACATCTCCATAACACCATAGTGGAAAGATCTAAGAATCTGCGTGAAATGGCCCCAAATATCGATCCCCAAGAACAAAACATGGCGACAATTCTCAAATATATGAAACATATTGAACCATTAAAGGGAAAGAAGCTACTGTAATCGATTGTGGCGGGAAAAATTAATTAGCCAGTCTCGAGCGTTAGAGCGAAGAGAGAAACGTAAGAGAATAGTAGGACGGAGAGGATGCGAATTACTATTACCACTTATCGGAGGCAGGAGGATTCCTATTACTGCTTAGCGGGGGCACAGTCCTTTTGGCTGAGGAAGGAGCGGAAGAGAGCGGAAAACACGTCGTAGATCATGGCTGTGGCGCTTTGCACGCTGTGGTTTTCCTTTTTTCCATCACTAGAAGGGGCTGCTTTGTTACTACGAAAATTGTTTTTCCTAATTTTTAGTTTATTTGGTTTTAGAAAACTTTTAAATTTTTTTTTTTCAAATCTTATAGAAAGTTAATGTTTTATTTTTCAAAATAAATTTTATATATCATGGACACTCCTATAAGCCTCACGTGTCCGTGTCGGGCACCGGCATGTCCGTGTCGGACTCGTGTCCAATGTGGACACTTCTTGGACACGCGTTCAATACCGATCCTGTCACGCCCCGCCAGCTCTTTAACACCAACTAGGTGGCAAGGATAACCGCACGGGCGCATGCCCCAGACCCGCCGAACGGATAGAGTCTTTTCTACCTGCCCAAGGCGTCACAACACAAGCTTATCCACAATGTTCCAACTAGGAACGGAGCACAAGAGTTGCACAAGGAAAGCATCAACATAAAGAAGTTCTACTTCTATTACATCACATGGCACAATATACATGTCCAAAATTTTTTTTTCTTTCTTTTTCATTCCATACACTATGTTTCAAAACGATGGAATATACAAGTTTTCATACATAAAATGAAAATCCCCTATGCTATCATAGTCCAAAAGTAGGGGTACAACTCTATGTATCACCAAAATGGAAGGGCAGCTATCTAGAGAGCTAAACCCTTGCCTCGCTCCGCCGCCTCACTCGCGGAAGGACCTGAAAAACGTGGGGTGAGAACTATAAACATAGTTCCCAGTGGGTAAGGCCACCCAAGAGAGAAGCTCGACCCACCAGGTCCAAAGAAACACCATATGCATAAGTTAGATCACATATAACTATGCAACAATTATTTACATGCTTGTAAATAAACATAAAGGATGCAACCAAATGAAATATAATTTATCATTCTCTCCTAGGTTCATCCTATGTCTCACATTGACTAAGTTCATTTACTTGTCATTTACTTATGGTTTCGGAATCGCCGTCTCACCATAATTGTTCCAACATCCCAAGGAGTGAACTCGTCACCTCCTAGTTCGAGTAGCGAACTCGTCGCATACTCGGGATAGCAAAATCGTCGCCTACCCCGTCTCAACACCGCCATTACATGGCATGGATAGCGAACTCGTCGCATATCCGGGATAGCAACCTCGTCGCACATCCCCTCTCGACACCGCCAACTCAAGGCGTGGTAGCGAAATCGTCGCCTACCCGGGATAGCAAACTCGTCGCACATCCCGTGTCGATACCGCCAACTCGTGGCATGGTAGCGAAATCGTCGCCTACCCGGGATAGCAAAAATCGTCGCACATCCCGCTCAACACCGCCAACTCATGGCGTGGTAGCGAAATCGTCGCCTACCCGGGATAGCAAAATCGTCGCACATCCCGTTGTTCAAATTTTTCACTTGCCAACCTAAGTCTCATGACCTTAGGTTCAAGTCACTAAGTCTCGCCTATGTTCAATAACACTAGGCTTACTTTCTCATTCTCAACCTAGGTTCCATGACTCTAGGTTCCAATCTCATGTCCAACCTATGTTCAATGACACTAGGTTTCAATCTCACATGTTCCAACCTGTGTTCAATGACACTAGGTTTAAATCTCACATGTTCCAACCTATGTTCAATAACACTAGGTTTCAATCTCACATGTTCCAACCTATGTTCAATGACACTAGGTTTCAATCTCACATGTTCCAACCTATGTTCAATGACACTAGGTTTAAATCATACATGCAACCATGCAACAAGTATTAATATTTGAATTATACTTGAAATATACATCATGCAATAGGATCTCATTGTTCAACCTATCATGATTTTTACCTTTGCCAACATGCAATTCTAGGGTTCACAACACATACCATTTTATCTTTAAATGGATATTTACCCTAGACATGGAAGTGACCTAATCACTTCGGTAAACACAAACCCACCTCAAGAGCTTCCAAATTCTTGTATTCTTCAAGCTCCTAAGTGTCCAAGCTTTGAGTTCTTGCTTCAACCCAAGCTTCTACAAGAAAACGGTTCGTTACTCGTTACGAACCCTAAATTCAACTCAATATGTGAAATCAAGTGTTCCAACATGATTTCCTATGCCTCAATTGCAATTATCGAAGGTCCAAATATTTTTAGAACCTCTCATTGAAAAAACCCTCATTCTACCTAGGGTTTGCATGCATGCAAGCCAAACCCTAGATTTCATGGCCAATCTCCCACATTTTGTGCTTTAGATTGCCAAGGGTTCCCAAAAACCTCATTTCAAAGGATTAAATCCAAGGTTTGAACCCAAAACGTGAGGTACAAACCTTAATCACGAAATCCCCAAGCTCCTTCTTGCACCAAGAAGCTTCCTTTCTCCTTTGGAAGCCTTTTCCAAGCTCCAATCCACCACTTCTCCAAACTTTGGAGAGATCTCTAGAGAGAGAAAGTGAGAGGAGTAGAGAGGAGAAGTAGAGAGGAAAATAAATGAGAAGGGGAGAAGGTCTCAGCCATTCATACACCCCCAAATCATGTGAAAATACTATTTTGCCCCTCTCCACAAACAACACAACAACCAGCCCAAAACTGGACATTGTATACCGGTATGCTCATTGAATACCGGTATACGGGTGTGCTGGTTCCGGTATACCTCGGGGAATTCCGCAGAACCCGGGAGCTGGTTTTTACTGTTTCGGCCATCGCGTACCGGTATCCTCTTTCACATACCGGTATACAGCGACATTCCGGTATTTCCCGGAGAATTCCGCAAAACCCGAGAGCTGGGTTTTCGGTTCAACCACGGCATTTCGGTATTCCCTATGCACGTACCGGTACTATTCACTCCAATTCCGGTATTGGAGTTCACATACCGGAATCCAGTGCAGACTTCCCAAGTTCAGCAGTTTTGACTTTTCGAAGTCCATTTTCGCGCCTCAAGTGCGCCGAAAACACTTCGCACAAGTCCCGAACTTGGCCAAAGCCTCACATATAGCCTCTCATGCTATTTTTCCACCGGAACTCTACCATTTGTAGAAGTTCAGTACGATGCACTGAAATTCAGTGTACTACATTCCACCCCCCTTAAAGAGAGTTTCGGCCGCGAAACTAAAATCATACCTCAGCTGGACTCAGCGAAGAGGTAAAGGAAACCGCTCCTTCATCGAGCTTTCCAATTCCCACGTAGCTTCGTGCTCACCGTGATTCGTCCATTGTACCTTTACATAAGGAATTTCACGGTTCCTCAAACCTTTCACCTCGCGATCCATGATACACAAGGGAAACTCTTCATAAGTCATATCCTCATGAAGTTCCATAGGCACATACTCGAGGACGTGCGTCGGATCATACATATACTTGCGTAGGGTCGATACATGAAACACATTGTGTATACCCGCAAGTTTTGGCGGCAAAGCTAGCCGATATGCTACGGATCCCACACGCTCCAAAACCTCATAAGGTCCAATGTAACGGGGACTCAACTTACCCCGAACACCAAATCGCTTCACCCCTCTCATGGGTGATACTTTCAAGAAGACGCGGTCTCCTACCGCGAATTCCAAATCTCGTCGACGTCGATCTGCATAACTCTTTTGTCTAGATTGCGCCGTCGACAAGCGTTCGCGTGCCAAGCGGACCTTTTCCTCCGCTTCACGCAACACGTCCGGTCCTAAGACCCTTCTCTCGCCGACTTCGCTCCAATGAATAGGAGAGCGGCATTTCCTTCCATACAAGGCCTCAAAAGGTGCCATACCGATGCTAGCTTGATAGCTATTATTGTATGCAAATTCAGCCATCGGCAAGTAAGTAGGCCATGCACCTTTGAAGTCCAACACACACGCTCGCAGCATATCCTCCAAAATCTGAATTGTCCTTTCCGATTGACCGTCGGTTTGAGGATGAAATGCTGAACTGAAATCGAGTCGTGTACCCAAAGCTTCTTGCAAGCTTTTCCAAAAATGCGATGTGAAACGGGGATCTCGATCTGAAACTATCGAGGTCGGGACCCCGTGCAACCGCACAATCTCGTCCAGGTAGACTTGCGCTAACTTGTCTCCCGACCAAGTGGTGTGGATTGGCAAAAAGTGTGCCGACTTTGACAAACGATCCACCACCACCCAAATCGTGTCGTGGCCACCTAATGATCGAGGCAAGCCCACAACAAAATCCATCGCGATATTTTTCCACTTCCAAACCGGAATGGGCAAACCTTGTAATTTTCCCGCCGGAAAGCGACGCTCGGCCTTTACTTGTTGGCATACCAAGCATTGTGCCACAAAGCGTCCAACATCAAGTTTCATCCCCGGCCACCAATAATGTAATTTAAGATCCTTGTACATTTTGGTGCCGCCCGGGTGAATCACATAGGGAGAAGTGTGAGCTTCTTTCAAGATCTCCCCCCGAATGTCCTCAACTTTTGGCACGCACAATCGATTTCGAAACCGAATGGCGCCCTTCGAGTCCACATGAAAATCACCGGCGCGCCCGCTATCGATAGCACCCCGCACCTTTTGGAGCTCCGGATCACCGGATTGCTTTTCTTTTATTCGCTCCAACAAAGTCGGCCATACCTCGAGACTCATAAGTCTAGCGGGGACGCCCGGGGCCACGACTTCCAAGTCAAATCGGCCCATTTCTTTGATCAACGGCATTTGTCCCGTCATCTCAATCGCGAAGTTCTCCACGGATTTTCTACTGAGCGCATCGGCCACCACATTGGCTCTACCGGGGTGGTACAAGATGGTCAAGTCGTAATCTTTTATCAACTCCAACCACCTCCGCTGCCTCAAGTTCAACTCTTTCTGAGTCAATAAATACTTTAAGCTTTTGTGATCCGTGTACACCTCACAATGTTCCCCGTATAAATAGTGTCTCCACAACTTAAGTGCGAAGACCACCGCCGCAAGCTCTAAGTCGTGGGTGGGGTAATTCTGCTCATAGCTCTTCAGCTGTCGAGAGGCATATGCTATTACTTGTCCTCTTTGCATAAGCACACACCCAAGACCACGCCGTGATGCATCACTATACACCACAAAATCCTCCCCTGCAATCGGCAAGGCGAGTACCGGAGGCGAAGTCAACCTTTCCTTTAGCTCCTTAAAGCTTTGGTCGCATTCCTCGCTCCAAACATATTTGGCTCCCTTGCGGGTAAGACGCGTTAGTGGACCGGAGATTTTTGAAAATCCCTCCACGAACCGCCGATAGTATCCCGCAAGACCCAAAAAGCTTCGCACCTCCGTGACATTGGTCGGGCGAGGCCAATCCTTGATTGCCTCAACTTTCATAGGGTCCACCGATACTCCTTCCGCGGAAATTACGTGACCCAAGAAAGCGACCTCACGGATCCAAAATTCGCACTTTTTCAACTTGGCGAATAACCTGTTCTCTCGAAGAACTTGAAGCACAATCCTCAGGTGCTCTTTATGTTCCTCTTCACTCCGAGAGTAGACAAGTATATCGTCTATGAACACCACCACAAATCGATCTAGTAGTGGTTTGAACACACGGTTCATTAGGTCCATGAACGCTGCCGGGGCATTAGTAAGCCCAAAAGGCATAACCGTGAATTCATAATGTCCATACCGCGTCCTAAACGCGGTCTTATGCACGTCCTCCGGTTTGATCTTCAATTGGTGGTAACCGGATTGCAAATCAATCTTTGAGTACACCCGAGACCCTTGCAACTGATCGAACAAGTCATCAATTCGCGGTAACGGGTACTTATTCTTGACGGTCACTTTGTTCAACTCGCGGTAATCCACACATAACCGCAGCGAACCGTCCTTTTTCCGCACAAATAGCACAGGGGCTCCCCAAGGTGACACACTTGGCTTCACGAAACCCTTGTCCATCAAATCTTGTAATTGTGCTTTCAACTCCTTTAGTTCCGCGGGTGCCATCCTGTACGGGGCCTTAGAGATCGGCGCCGTACCCGAGAGCAAATCGATCACAAATTCTATTTTCCGGTCCGGTGGCATTCCGGGCAACTTCGTCGGAAACACATCCGGGAACTCTTGGACTATAGCAATGTCCTCGAGCCCCAACACTTCCTTTCGGTCATCCACTACCGTCGCCAAGTAGGCAATGCATCCACTAGCAATAAGCTTCCTTGCTTGCGACGTGGACACCATTGAAGCAAAGAGCGAACTCTTACACCTATGGTACACAAACTCTTTGTGCCCGGGTTCTTTAAACTTCACTATCCGGCTCTTACAATCGATAGTAGCATTATACCTCGAGAGCCAATCCATTCCTAGGATCAAATCATATTCATTCATTCGATTTAATACCAGCAAATCAGCTGGCATGATCCAGTTTCCAACCCTCACGGGGCAATCTACACACGCGTGATGTACGCAAAAGGTGTGTTCAGGTACTTGCACAGTTCTTGCATGTGTGGCATCTATAATTTCTATTCCATGTGCAGTAGCAAATGATCGAGCAATGAATGAATGCGATGCACCAGTATCAAACAAAGCTCTACATCGAATGCTTTTAACTAACACAATACCTGCCACGACGTCCTCCTGGGCAGAAGGCTCCTCCACCTGAGAGGCGAATACCCGTCCACTGGGTGCTGGCCGCTGGCCCTCCACTGGTCTCGGCGGCTGGGTACGGCCCGCCGACATCGCCGAGGGTGGGATGCCCGCAAGCTGCCTCGGTGGTGCAAACGCCGACGCCGACGACGGTGCTCGGCTATCATCCATCGGGCAGTTGTACCGCATATGCCCTTGCTGTCCGCACTTGTAGCACCGGCCCTCACGATAGTCACACTGTTGAGGGTGGTGGGGGCCGCTACAAATCGGGTACTGGGTCGAGGATCGATTCCGTCGGGACCCTCGGGACTGATTCTGCGACTGCGAGTGCTTCGGGGGCCGCTTAGAGCTAGACTGCCCACCCGAGCCACCCGCCGGTCGCTTCTTCCCCTTTTCTTTTTCTTTTTCTTTTTCCCAAGACTCGCGCTCCTCGCGCGCACATGCATTCCCGTGCTCCACCCAAAGAGCACGGTCCAAGACCTCCGCAAAGGTCCGAAGCTTGAGGGCGTGAACCGCCCGAAAGATCTCCGGTCGAAGCCCGCGCACGAAGCAATCGACCTTGTCCAATTCTCCGCGGACAACGTGCGGCACGCAATTAATAATGTACGAGAACTCCCTCTCGTACTCGCGCACGGTACGGTTCCCTTGTTTCAACTTGCGGAACCTTTCTTGAAGTTTTCTTTTCTCGCTATCGGGGAAATAGGTGGCGAACACCATACCCCGAAATTCCTCCCATGTCGGTGGCGGAAGGCTAGGGAGTCGATCACGCCGGACTCCCTTCCACCACACCTTCGCCGATCGCTCTAAGCAATGAACGGCGAGATGCACTTTGTCCCTCTCCAAGGTATAAAGATCCTCGAAGAGCGTCTCTACAGCATCGATCAATGTCTCTACATCCCACGGATCCACATTCTCCCCGCTAAAGATAGGCAGGTTGAACTTCTTGAACCTCATGAGAGCCGCAAGCGCGCGCTCTCGCTCCGCATCCTCCATCTCGGAATCGGGTATAGGGGCACCCGACCCCTCGGCCACAACCGGTGGCGCAGGTGGCACTACGGCCGGCGCCGGTGTCACCTCCTCGGCCGGTGCCGAAGCAGAGGCCGGAGGTACTCCCGACCTCTCCTCCCGAATCGCAGCCGCTTGCTGCGCCATCTCATCTTGGAGCTTTTTAATTTGCTCCTCCTGTCGTTGCATGGCTTCGGCCTGTCGCCGAACCACGCCCATTAACTCGGTCAACTCATTACGAAGACCCGAGTTCTCGCCCTCCCCGAGTTGTTCGGGAGCCGCGCTCGCCCTCCCGAGCCCAGCCCTCAAAGGAGGCCGTCCACGTACCATTATCTCCTGAAAACACAACGACTTTGGTCATTTCATGACATTCAAAGTCATTTGCAACATTATACTTCACGAAAATAAACGTGAACCCAATCTAGGCGAAAGTCACACAAGGGTCCTTATTCCCCTCACTTGGTTTCATGTTGTCGGCCGCCAACATGAACACACTTGGTGAAGAATAAGACACACCTCGAATCTACCTCTATTTCCAACTAGAGGCATAAGGACATAACCCAATCTCTTATCTTTCGCCACTTCAAAGATCTCGTCACTCACGAGCCTACACTCCTAGGGTCTTTTCCATCCTAGGGTTCTTAGGTCAACCTAGACCGTTTCTATGCTCCGATACCACCTCAGTCTGTCACGCCCCGCCGGCCCTTTAACACCAACTAGGTGGCAAGGATAATCGCACGGGCGCATGCCCCAGACCCGCCGAACGGATAGAGTCTTTTCTACCCGCCCAAGGCGTCACAACACAAGCTTATCCACAATGTTCCAACTAGGAACGGAGCACAAGAGTTGCACAAGGAAAACATCAACATAAAGAAGTTCTACTTCTATTACATCACATGGCACAATATACATGTCCAAAATTTTCTTTTCTTTCTTTTTCATTCCATACACTATGTTTCAAAACGATGGAATATACAAGTTTTCATACATAAAATGAAAATCCCCTATGCTATCATAGTCCAAAAGTAGGGGTACAATTCTATGTATCACCAAAATGGAAGGGCCGCTATCTAGAGAGCTAAACCCTTGCCTCGCTCCGCCGCCTCACTCGCGGAAGGACCTGAAAAACGTGGGGTGAGAACTATAAACATAGTTCCCAGTGGGTAAGGCCACCCAAGAGAGAAGCTCGACCCACCAGGTCCAAAGAAACACCATATGCATAAGTTAGATCACATATAACTATGCAACAATTATTTACATGCTTGTAAATAAACATAAAGGATGCAACCAAATGAAATATAATTTATCATTCTCTCCTAGGTTCATCCTATGTCTCACATTGACTAAGTTCATTTACTTGTCATTTACTTATGGTTTCGGAATCGCCGTCTCACCATAATTGTTCCAACATCCAAGGAGTGAACTCGTCACCTCCTAGTTCGAGTAGCGAACTCGTCGCATACTCGGGATAGCAAAATCGTCGCCTACCCCGTCTCAACACCGCCATTACATGGCATGGATAGCGAACTCGTCGCATATCCGGGATAGCAACCTCGTCGCACATCCCCTCTCGACACCGCCAACTCAAGGCGTGGTAGCGAAATCGTCGCCTACCCGGGATAGCAAAACTCGTCGCACATCCCGTGTCGATACCGCCAACTCGTGGCATGGTAGCGAAATCGTCGCCTACCCGGGATAGCAAAAATCGTCGCACATCCCGCTCAACACCGCCAACTCATGGCGTGGTAGCGAAATCGTCGCCTACCCGGGATAGCAAAATCGTCGCACATCCCGTTGTTCAAATTTTTCACTTGCCAACCTAAGTCTCATGACCTTAGGTTCAAGTCACTAAGTCTCGCCTATGTTCAATAACACTAGGCTTACTTTCTCATTCTCAACCTAGGTTCCATGACTCTAGGTTCCAATCTCATGTCCAACCTATGTTCAATGACACTAGGTTTCAATCTCACATGTTCCAACCTGTGTTCAATGACACTAGGTTTAAATCTCACATGTTCCAACCTATGTTCAATAACACTAGGTTTCAATCTCACATGTTCCAACCTATGTTCAATGACACTAGGTTTCAATCTCACATGTTCCAACCTATGTTCAATGACACTAGATTTAAATCATACATGCAACCATGCAACAAGTATTAATATTTGAATTATACTTGAAATATACATCATGCAATAGGATCTCATTGTTCAACCTATCATGATTTTTACCTTTGCCAACATGCAATTCTAGGGTTCACAACACATACCATTTTATCTTTAAATGGATATTTACCCTAGACATGGAAGTGACCTAATCACTTCGGTAAACACAAACCCACCTCAAGAGCTTCCAAATTCTTGTATTCTTCAAGCTCCTAAGTGTCCAAGCTTTGAGTTCTTGCTTCAACCCAAGCTTCTACAAGAAAACGGTTCGTTACTCGTTACGAACCCTAAATTCAACTCAATATGTGAAATCAAGTGTTCCAACATGATTTCCTATGCCTCAATTGCAATTATCGAAGGTCCAAATATTTTTAGAACCTCTCATTGCAAAAACCCTCATTCTACTTAGGGTTTGCATGCATGCAAGCCAAACCCTAGATTTCATGGCCAATCTCCCACATTTTGTGCTTTAGATTGCCAAGGGTTCCCAAAAACCTTATTTCAAAGGATTAAATCCAAGGTTTGAACCCAAAACGTGAGGTACTAACCCTAATCACGAAATCCCCAAGCTCCTTCTTGCACCAAGAAGCTTCCTTTCTCCTTTGGAAGCCTTTTCCAAGCTCCAATCCACCACTTCTCCAAACTTTGGAGAGATCTCTAGAGAGAGAAAGTGAGAGGAGTAGAGAGGAGAAGTAGAGAGGAAAACAAATGAGAAGGGGAGAAGGTCTCAGCTATTCATACACCCCCAAATCATGTGAAAATACTATTTTGCCCCTCTCCACAAACAACACAACAACCAGCCCAAAACTGGACATTGTATACCGGTATGCTCATTGAATACCGGTATACGGGTGTGCTGGTTCCGGTATACCTCGGGGAATTCCGCAGAACCCGAGAGCTGGTTTTTACTGTTTCGGCCATCGTGTACCGGTATCCTCTTTCACATACCGGTATACAGCGACATTCCGGTATTTCCCGGAGAATTCCGCAAAACCCGAGAGCTGGGTTTTCGGTTCAACCACGGCATTCCGGTATTCCCTATGCACGTACCGGTACTATTCACTCCAATTCCGGTATTGGAGTTCACATACCGGAATCCAGTGCAGACTTCCCAAGTTCAGCAGTTTTGACTTTTCGAAGTCCATTTTCGCGCCTCAAGTGCGCCGAAAACACTTCGCACAAGTCCCGAACTTGGCCAAAGCCTCACATATAGCCTCTCATGCTATTTTTCCACCGGAACTCTACCATTTGTAGAAGTTCGGTACGATGCACTGAAATTCAGTGTACTACAGATCCATAGCGCATACAATTAAAAATATATATATACATAATTTTATTTTACCTTTTTTATGCATATATAATGTAAGATGATTAATATTTTAGCTTTTTGATGATTGCATACATATTTTTTTGGATAATATAAATAAATTATATACGATAGAAAATTTCTTTTCTTAAAATATATGAACTATCAATGAAAATTTTACTAACATACATTCGTATGAGAAATATAACAATATTTTACCAAAATTAATATTTTATATATAATAAATAATTAGTATTATATTAATAATATTATATTTTACTAGCAGTGTCTATGCCGTGTCCGTGTTCTAATTTTTTGAAAGCTGCCGAATTACCGTGTCCGAGTCGTGTCGTGTCTCTTGTCCCGTGTCAGTGTTCGTGACATCTAAAATAAGCTATGTATTACAGACACTTCTATAAGCCTCACGTGTCCATGTCGGACACCTGCATGTCCGTATCGGACTCGTGTCCGATGTGGACACTTCTTAGATGCGCGTTCAATACCGATCCATAGCACATACAATTAAAACAAATATATACATATTTTTATTTTTATGCATATATAATGTAAAATGATTAATATTTTAGTTTTTAATGAATGCATACATATTTTGTTGGACAATATAAATAAATTATGTATTGTAGAAAATTTCTTTTCTTAAAATATATAAACTATCAATGAAAAATTTACTAATATAATTCGTATGAGAAATATAACAATATTTTACCAAAATAAATATTTTATATATAATAAATAATTATTATTATATTAATAATATTATATTTTACTAGCAGTGTCTATGCTGTGTCCGTATCCTAATTTCTTGAAAGCTGACAAGTCACCATGTTCGAGTCGTGTCGTGTCCCTTGTCCCGTGTCAGTGTTCGTGACTCCTAATATCACGCCCCGTCGGGCCTTTAACACCAACTAGGTGGAAATGATAACCGCACGGGCGCATGTCCCAGACCCGCCGAACGGATAGAGTCTCTTCTACCCGCCCAAGGCGTCACAACACAAGCATGTCCACAAGGTTCCAACTAGGAACGGAGTACAAGAGTTGCACAAGGAAAGTATCAACATAAAGAAGTTCTACTTCTATTACATCACATTAGCACATTTATACATGCCCAAATTTTTCTTTTCTTTCAATTTCATTCCATACATCATGTTCCAAAATTATGGAATATACAAGTTTCATATAATCAATGAAAATCCCCTATACTATCAAAGTCCAAGACTCTCTATGTATCACCAAAATGGAAGGGCCGCTATCTAGAGAGCCAAACCCTTGCCTCGCTCCGCCGCCTCACTCGCGGAAGGACCTGAAAAACGTGGGGTGAGAACTATAAACATAGTTCCCAGTAGGTAAGGCCACCCAAGAGAGAAGCTCGACCCACCAGGTCCAAAAAAATACCATATGCGTAAGTTAGATCACAAATAACTATGCAAGAGATATTTACATGCTTGTAAATCAACACAAAGGATGCAACCAAATGAAATGTAAATTTTCATTCTCTCCTAGGTTCATCCTATATTTCACATTGACCAAGTTCAACTACTTGTCATTTACTTATGGTTTCGGAATCACCGTCTCACCATAATTGTTCCAACATCCGAGGAGTGAAATTATCACCTCCGAGTTCGGGTAGCGAAATCGTCGCATACCCGGGATAGCAAAATCGTCGCATACCCCCCCATCTCAACACCGCCATCACATGGCACAGGTAGCGAACTCGTCACATACCCGGGATAGCAACCTCGTTGCACATCCCATTTCAACACCGCCATCACATGGCACAGGTAGCGAACTCGTCGCATACCCGGGATAGCAACCTCGTCGCACATCCCGTCTCAACACCGCCAACTCATGGCACGGGTAGCGAAATCGTCGCATACCCGGGATAGCAAACTCGTCGCACATCCCATTCCAACACCGCCAACTCATGGCATGGGTAGCGAAATCGTCGCATACCCGGGATAGCAAAATCGTCGCACATCCCATCTCAACATTTTACACTTGCCAACCTAAGTCTCATGACCCTAGGTTCAAGTCACTAAGTCTCACCTATGTTTAATGACATTAGGTTTACTTTCTCATTCTCAACCTAAGTTCCATAACGCTAGGTTCCAATCTCATGTCCAACCTATGTTCAATAACACTAGGTTCCAATCTTACATGCAACCATGTAACAAGTATAGATAATATAAATATACTTGAATTCTATAACATGCAATAGGAGCTCATGGCTCTACCTATCATGATTTTCATCTTTGCCAACATGCAAGTTCTAGGGTTCACAACACATACCATTTTATCTTTAAATGGATATTTACCCTAGACATGGAAGTGACCTAATCACTTCGGTAAACACAAACCCACCTCAAGAGCTTCCGAATTCTTGTATTCTTTGAGCTCCTAGGTCTCCAAGCCTTGAGTTCTTGCTTCAACCCAAGCTTCTACAAGAAAACGGTTCGTTACTCGTTACGAACCCTTAAATCAACTCAATACTTGAAATCAAGTGTTCTAACATGATTTCCTATGCCTCAATTGCAATTCCCGAATGTCCAAATATTTTTAGAACCTCCCATGTCAAAAGTCCCAAATCTACCTAGGGTTTGCATGCATGCAAGCCAAACCCTAGATTTCATGGCCAATCTTCCACCATTTGTGGTTGAGATTGCCTAGGGTTTCCAAAAACCTTATCTTAAAGGATTAAATCCAAGGTTTAAACCCTAAATCACAAGAACTCACCTCAAAGCCCTAGCTCCCAAGCTTCTTCTTGCACCAAGAAGCTTCTTTGCACCAAGAAGCTTCTTTACACCTTGGAAGTCCTTTTCCAAGCTCCAATCCACCACTTCTCCAAGCTTTGGAGAGATCTCTAGAGAGAGAAAGTGAGGGAGATGGAGAGGGAATGAGAGGAAAGTGAAGAAGGAATGAGGGGAAAGACCTCAGCCCCCCCTACATAACCCATTCACTGCGAAATTACCAAAATATCCCTCACTGGGCATTCTGCCTCAGCCGGGTCCGGACCTTGCAAGTGGGGTCCGGACCCCGCACAGGTGACAGTCCACCGCGCAGGCCGGGTCCGGACCTTGGCATCAGGGTCCGGAACCCGTATGCACCCCAACTCGGAAACCAGCTCGGGTCCGGACCGTGACATCCGGGTCCGGACCGTAGCTGCCCGCGGACTTCATTGTCCGGACCCCAGCTTCCAGGGTCCGGATACCGTGAGCAGTTTTGCTCATCTTGGTCCTTTTTTCATAATTTTTCAATTTTCGGATTTCCACTCGCACCCACAATGTTCCGAAACCTTCGGAACCAAATCCCACACCAGCCATTATCGGATTCCATCGAAGTTTATTAAATTTAGCAAAGTTCGCAATGACGCACCGAAATTCCGAGTGCTACATTCCTCCCTCCTTAAAGAGAGTTTCGGCCGCGAAACTAAATCATACCTCAGCTGGACTCAGCGAAGAGGTAAGAAAACCGCTCCTTCATTGAGCTTTCCAATTCCCACGTAGCTTCTCGCTCACCGTGATTCGTCCATTGTACCTTTACATAAGGAATTTCACGGTTCCTCAAACTTTTCACCTCGCGATCCATGATACACAAGGGAAACTCTTCATAAGTCATATCCTCATGAAGCTCTATAGGCACATACTCGAGGACGTGCGCCGGATCATACATGTACTTGCGGAGCGTCGATACATGGAACACATTGTGTATCCCCGCAAGTTTTGGCGGCAAAGCTAGCCGATATGCCAAGGATCCCACACGCTCCAAAACCTCATAAGGTCCGATGTAATGGGGACTCAACTTACCCCGAACACCAAATCGCTTTACCCCTCTCATGGGCGATACTTTCAAGAAGACGCGATCTCCTACCGCGAATTCCAAATCTCGTCGACGCCGATCCGCATAACTCTTTTGTCTGGATTGCGCCGTCGATAACCGTTCACGTGCCAAGCGGACCTTTTCCTCCGCTTCACGCAACACATCCAGTCCTAAGACCCTTCTCTCGCCGACCTCGCTCCAATGGATAGGAGAACGGCATTTTCTTCCATACAAGGCCTCAAACGGTGCCATACCGATGCTAGATTGATAGCTATTATTATAAGCGAATTCAGCCATCGGCAAATGAGTAGGCCATGCACCCTTAAAGTCCAACACACACGCTCGCAGCATATCCTCCAAAATCTGAATTGTCCTTTCTGATTGACCGTCAGTTTGAGGATGAAATGCTGAACTGAAATCGAGCCGCATACCCAAAGCTTCTTGCAAGCTTTTCCAAAAATGCGACGTAAAACGGGGATCTCGATCTGAAACTATCGAGGTCGGGACCCCGTGCAATCGCATAATCTCGTCCAGATAGACTTGTGCTAACTTGTCTCCTGACCAAGTGGTGTGGATTGGTAAAAAGTGTGCCGACTTTGACAAACGATCCACCACTACCCAAATCGCGTCGTGGCCACCTTGTGATCGAGGTAGGCCCACAACGAAGTCCATTGCTATGTTCTCCCACTTCCAAACTGGAATGGGTAACCCTTGCAACTTCCCTGCTGGAAAGCGACGCTCGGCCTTCACCTGTTGGCATACTAAATATTGTGCCACAAAGCGTCCAACATCAAGTTTCATCCCCGGCCACCAATAATGCAATTTAAGATCCTTATACATTTTGGTGCCGCCCGGGTGAATCGCATAGGGAGAAGTGTGAGCTTCTTTCAAGATCTCCCTACGAATGTCCTCGACTTTAAGCACGCACAATCGATTTCGAAATCGAATGGCGCCCTTCGAGTCCACATGAAAATCACCGGCGCGCCCACTCTCGATAGCACTCTGCACCTTTTGGAGTTCCTGATCACCGGATTAGTTTTCTTTTATTTGCTCCAACAAGGTTGGCCAAATCTCGAGATTCATAAGTCTAGCGGGGACGCCCGGGGCCACGACTTCCAAGTCAAATCGGCACATTTCCTTGATCAACGGCATTTGTCCCGTCATCTCAATTGCGAAGTTCTCCACGGATTTTCTACTGAGCATATCGGCCACCAAATTTGCTCTACCGGGGTGGTACAAGATGGTTAAGTCGTAATCCTTTATCAACTCCAACCATCTCCGCTGTCTCAAATTCAACTCCTTCTGAGTGAATAAATACTTTAAGCTTTTATGATCCGTGTACACCTCACAATGTTCCCCGTACAAGTAGTGTCTCCACAACTTAAGTGCGAAGACCACTGCCACAAGCTCTAGGTCGTGGGTGGGGTAATTCTGCTCATAGCTCTTCAGCTGTCGAGAGGCATATGCTATCACTTGTCCTCTTTGCATAAGCACACACCCAAGACCACACCGTGATGCATCGCTATACACCACAAAGCCCTCCCCCGCAATCGGCAAGGCGAGAACCGGAGCCGAAGTCAACCTTTCCTTTAGCTCCTTAAAGCTTTGGCCGCATTCCTCGCTCCAAACATATTTGGCCCCTTTGCGGGTAAGACACGTTAGTGGACCGAAGATTTTTGAAAATCCCTCCACGAACCGCCGATAGTACCCCGCAAGATCCAAAAAGCTTCGTACTTCCGTGACATTGGTCGGGCGAGGCCAATCCTTGATTGCCTCAACTTTCATAGGATCCACCGATACTCCTCCCGCGGTAATCACATGACCCAAGAAAGCGACCTCAAGGATCCAAAATTCACACTTTTTCAACTTGACTAACAACTTGTTCTCTCGAAGAACTTGAAGCACAATCCTTAGGTGCTCTTTATGTTCCTCTTCACTCCGAGAGTAGACAAGAATATCATCAATGAACACAACCACAAATTGATCCAATAGTGGTTTGAACACATGGTTCATTAAATCCATGAACGCTGCCGGGGCATTGGTAAGCCCGAAAGGCATAACCGTGAATTCATAGTGTCCATACCGCATCCTAAATGCGGTCTTATGCACATCCTCCGGTTTAATCTTCAACTAGTGATAACCAGATTGCAAGTCAATCTTGGAATACACCCGAGACCCTTGCAACTGATCGAATAAGTCATCAATTCGGGGTAACGGGTACTTATTCTTGACGGTCACTTTGTTCAACTCACGGTAATCCACACATAACCGTAGTGAACCGTCCTTTTTCCTCACAAATAGAACAGGGGCTCCCCAAGGTGACACATTTGGCTTTACGAAACCCTTGTCCATCAAATCTTGTAGTTGTGCTTTCAATTCTTTCAGCTCCATGGGTGCCATCCTGTACGGGGCCTTAGAAATCGACGCCGTACCCGGGAGCAAATCGATCACGAATTCTATTTCCCGGTTCGGTGGCATTCCGAGGAACTCCGCCGGAAATACATCCGGGAACTCTTGGACCACAGGAATGTCCTCGAGTCTCAACACTTCCTTTCGGTCATCCACTACCGTCGCTAAGTAAGCGATGCAACCACTAGCAATAAGCTTTCTTGCTTGCGACGTGGACACCATTGACGCAAAGAGCGAACTCTTACAACCACGGTACACAAACTCTTTGTGCCCGGGTTCTTTAAACCTCACTATCCGGCTCTCACAATCAATAGTAGCGTGATATTTCGAGAGCCAATCCATTCCTAGGATTAAGTCATACTCATTCATTCGACTTAACACCAACAAATCAACTGGCATGATCCAGTTTTCAACTCTCACTGGACAATCCACATACGCGTGATGTACACAAAAGGTGTGTTCAGGTACTTGCACAGTTCTTGCATGCGTGGCTTCTACAATTTCTATTCCATGTGCAATAGCAAATGATTGAGCAATGAATGAATGCGATACACCAGTATCAAACAAAGCTCTACATCGAATGCCTTTAATTTACACAATACCTGCCACGACATCCTCTTGGGCAGAAGGCTCCTCCACCTGCGAGGCGAACACCCGTCCACTGGGCGCTGGTCGCTGGCCCTCGGCTGGTCTCGGTGGTTGTGTACGGCCAGCCGACATTGCCGCGGATGGGATGCCCGCAAGCTGTCTCGGCGATGCAAATGCCGATGCCGACGACGGTGCCCGACCATCATCCATTGGACAATTGTACCGCATATGTCCCGGCTGTCCGCACTTGTAGCACCGGCCCTCACGATAATCACACTGTTGAGGGTTGTGGGGGCCGCTACAAATCGGGCACCGGGTCGAGGGTCGATTCCGCCGGAACCCTCGCGACTGGTTCTCCGACTGCGAGTGCTTCGGGGGCCGCTTAGAGCTAGATTGCCCACCCGAGCCACCCGTCGGTCGTTTCTTCCTTTTTTTTTTTTATCTTTTTCCTTCTCTCTCTCTCCCAAGATTCGCGCTCATCGCGCGCACATGCATTCCCGTGCTCCACCCAAAGAGCACGGTCCAAGACCTCCGCAAAGGTCTGTAGCTTGAGGGCGTGAACCGCCCGAAAGATCTCCGGTCGAAGTCCGCGCACGAAACAATCGACCTTGTCCAACTCTCCGCGGACAACGTGCGATACGCAATTGATGATGTACGAGAACTCCGTCTCGTACTCGCGCACGGTGCGGTTCCCTTGCTTCAACTTACGGAACATTTCTTGAAATTTCCTTTTCTCGCTATCGGGGAAGTAGGCGGCGAACACCATACCCCGAAATTCCTCCCACGTCGGTGGCGGAAGGCTAGGGAGTCGATCACGCACTACACCAAAAGAGACTTTTAGGGGCAATTTGAACTGCCGGCAAAAGTATAAAAAGTGCTGGCAAAAGTTTTTCCCGGCACAATTTTGTGGCACTCGTAAGTGCCGGTTAAAAGTCCGTCGGCAATTATTTGGCCGGCACTTCTTGTCAACCGCCAGTAAATAATAAAAAGCCGGCACTTTAAACTGCCACCTATAAGAATTTATAGTGGCACTCATAAGTGCCGAAAAAGTTATCTTTTTCGGCACTCAAAACTGTCGACTTTTCTTATTTTCAGCGACAATTCTTTCTGCCAGCAAAGTTTTAAGGGCACTTGATAATGCCGACAATAAATATAAAATTATAATTCCTAATTAGATATCCCGACAAAAAAAAGTGCCAGCAAAAATGTATTTTGTAATTAGATGAATATGAATTCATGCATTAACATATACAAACGATATCGAACACAACATCCATAATAAACCAAAATAATTAACAATATCTAACACAGTTGTTCACGAAAAAGGATTTAAACACAAGCAAAACATCATGCTATAATTAGTAGCCAAAACCAAATACAAAATAAGATCTATTTAAAGTTTCACAAAAAATCATTTCGTCTCCATCCGTAATAAACAAAAAAACTAGTTTAGTCTCATAACAAAACATGCAACACTAATATACTCCAATCATATATTTCTTGCTAGACAAAACGAAGGAATTGAAGCGTTGCGATCGGTCAATAGATGGCTTCATCTTCTCGCTGGCTTAATCTGCATTAGAGTAAAAATCCAAAGTTTCAATAAAGAATTCTAACTAGCTTTTCAGCAAATTACTAAAATATGCAACATATATGTACTCTAACTACATATTATTTTACTACACAAAATGAAGGAAATGAAGACTTGCGATCAATCAATAGATTTCTTCACCTTCTCACTGACTTAACCTGCATTAGAGAAAAAGGAAAAAGGAGTACTAAATATTTGGTCTAGTATTATATTCATATTCATCAAAGGAAGAGATTATTAAATTTTGGTAACTAAACATCGATTTTTCGTTTTTAGCAAGAAAAAAAAATATTAACTAGGTCATTAATTTTCAAAAGGAACAAAACTAATACATGCAATTTTAGATGTATATATATATTATACTTACAAGAAGGATGGCCAAGCAATAGATTTTCTTGCAACATCACGTATAGTCGTCATACCATGATAGCTCCGAATCAGACTTTCTGTAGGTATCATTACTACCTCAACATAAATCTCCCAATATTGTTGACCTAGTCTTTCGCCTGCTACGATAGTAGAAGGATCCTTACTAAATAAAAGTTCTCGTGCTACGGGGCGATGAGGTTGTCCAAGGGACATCAAGAGCACTTCTTTTCACCAGATCCAGAATTATTCTATATAGAGGCACATATATTTCACCATCGAATAACTTTTAACAAATAATATTAATCAAAATAGATGTTAATTACCTCGGTTTCATGTTCATATCGCACTCTCCTTTTCTTCATTTGGTGGACATATATATATATATTAGAGGAGGACTAAATAGTTTTCTAATAAATGGCATAACATATAATTCCACTATCTAGGCAAGATATTTACCTGATAAGACTGAAACTCGTGACTGGATGATGATGATCGCACTTCTCCCTCAAATGCATCTTTAGGATTATTTGCATCAACAACATTCTACATAAGGAATAACACTATGTAATTAATACTAAAATTTCAACAAGAGATTATTTGATAAATTCTTTTAGAAATACTAAATTAGTAAACCTGTCGACCATCCAATGAATTTGTACAAATTAGTATTACTTAATTTATATACTAATATAACTCAATAATCATAACTTTAGAAATATTGGTCAAATTACCTTGGCTTAAGAATCCAAGTCTTATCCATATTCCGGATAAATACTTTAGGTACTCTTGATAATAGAATTATGGATCAGTGAAGACTATTTCATGCAGTTTGACATCCCGGGCTGACAAGAAAAGGCACAATATCAAGGCAAATCCTGAGGAGCAATATCTGTTGAATCTACACTAATCCTGTAGGTTTTCCAGAATTATTTTTGGGCAAAAGTTAGAAATCTTTAGAAGCCTTTTCTCCGACTTTAAACTCCTTAAAATTTGGAGTTTCATTTATATTAGGTTGAATAAATGTTTCATATGAAAATTTAGCACTTTGATGCTTCCAACTCAAATTATGTGAAAAAAATTCTAAAATACTAATAGATTGATTAAGGGCAACTTAATTTAATATTCCACACGTTTAGCCCATGTTGATGACAAAATACATGTCACTATGTTGTCATTTGTTCTGAGAATATAGTAATGATCTTTAAAAAGATTTTTTTTATTAAAATTGTGTAAATTTTGAGTCGCACAATCAACAATGAAACAATAAAACAGCTAAAGTCCTTTTTTTCTCATATCAGACCCAACCAAAATCATATCAAAATTTTCTCTTAATCAAAGACCAGATCTAAACTAAAGAAACCCTATGTTATCCAGTTTACTAAAAATTTAGAGTAGCTAGAACTCAATCAGTTTACAAACAAAACACATATAACTATCCAAAAATCGAGCAATTGAGTGCCAAACTTCGTACAAAGTCCCAAATTTCAATAATTCAAACATTTATAAAGGATAACAATTTCACCATGTATGGCATAGTACCACACACCTACTAACCTCAGCAAGTGTCTTCCGGTGCTTCGCGTCTTGAACCTCAGCAAGTGTCTTCCGGTGCTTCGCGTCTTAAACCACCACCTTCTATTTCAGCAAGGTAACATGGACAAGAAACATATATATTTGAACCAGTCAGCATGAGGAATCACATACTCAGAACCAGTGTCACGCCCCGGGCTAGTTCTAGATGCGGAAAATACGTGCCAAATTTTTTTTTTTTTTTTGAAAGCCTAGCCCGCGCCACGTACAGACCCGCCACAAATACAGGGTCCACTGTACACACGGACAGAACCTCCCCTGTATTTGCACGGCGTCCACAACTTACAACAGGATCACAACCACCATTCATTCATCACAACAACATAACAACACAAGAGATTCATACAGCTAGCAGTCCTTAAACTTGTATGAATCTAAGCAGATCCTTAAGCGAAGGATGATGCGATGCACAAGCAACAAACATTCTAGAAAGCTGCTCCTTACCCAGAAGCTTTATTTGAAACCCTAATTTCAATCATCCAAGAATCATTTGAAAACTGTCCTCCACACGATAACTCTCTTTTGAAATCACAAAAACCGAACAATCAGAAATCTATTTGAAAACTGTTTCCCACACGGAAACCTTTATTTCACGACGCTACCACGAGGGGTAGAAAGCCAAAATACTCGATAAATGAAACGATCGAAAAACATGGATACAACCAACTAGTCCAAGCATGCAATCATCACATAATGATAATGAATGATCAACAACAAATAAGCATGCTAGAGTAAGCCAAAGGATAACTGAACCACAAATCACATCTAGTAGACAAAGGGTAGGGTGATAACCAAATCTGGGGAAGTAGCCTCACGAGTCGGAACCTCTAGAGCTACTGTCTAGGCGTGCCTCGCAGCGTCCCGACACTCACCACCCTGCTCACCTGAAAACAACAACGAGGGCGGGGGGTGAGTACATGTAAACATGTCTCCCCTCCCAGTGGGTACCGCAAGCCGACGAAGGCGAGGTGTACACACCGGCACGAGGGTCAACAAAAGCTAGATATGGTATACAGTAGCACAAGTAAGTATGAGGCTGACATACAACTGAAACAACTATGCTACTGTAAGCAACTAGTATGCATCAAAGGAGATAACCACAAGTAAACCCAATCTGAAACCACCGGGACGTATCCCTGTCACTGTCACAACCTGCTCAACCAACGGCACAAAACCTACCAGACGCACTGCGTCGAGGCTCACGGGTCGGAACAAACTCAACGACCCTTTTCCGGAAAAGAAGCCCAAACGGTGGATCAGACCGTTGGCATACGTGAGGTGCTAGGGAGCTGTGACGATCGATGCAAATGCTCAATCCACAGAACGGCAACGAGCCGAGAAGCAACCAAAACCACCACTAGGATCGCTCGGAACAACAGGCGATCACCACCGACCAACTGGGTCGTCTCAGGAACCATGCAAACCACAACTAGGATCGCTCGGAACAACAGGCGATCACTACCGACCAACTGGGTCGTCTCAAGAACCATGCAAACCACAACTACTCTACTATCCAAGCACGCATATAAGTAGAGTCAACGGGAGTCAAGTGAACTAATAACTGAAATGCAAGAGAAGGGATAGAAAGGTATCACCGTAGTCCACTGAACCGACTCCGGATCGAAGTACCCACCTGTCGAAAGATCAAGTCTAACACCGACGGCTCTCGGGAACCGCGACTGGACCTCAGCCAGCAACAGGGAACGGCGGCGGCGGCGGGGGGACCAAAGCTGCGCTGCCTTAGGCGCCCAGCCTCAAACCGCGGCGGCCACGGCGGCACGACGACGGCCGGGGAGGCAGGAAGCGGTGCCGGAGGACCCAAGGGCGACAGCGCTCACCTCAAACGGTGACGGGGTGCGGCGGCGGCGGCGTAGGGGCCCCCCCCCCCCCCCCCCCCCCCCCCCCCCCCCCCCCCCCCCCCCCCCCCCCCCCCCCCCCCCCCCCCCCCCCCCCCCCCCCCCCCCCCCCCCCCCCCCCCCCCCCCCCCCCCCCCCCCCCCCCCCCCCCCCCCCCCCCCCCCCCCCCCCCCCCCCCCCCCCCCCCCCCCCCCCCCCCCCCCCCCCCCCCCCCCCCCCCCCCCCCCCCCCCCCCCCCCCCCCCCCCCCCCCCCCCCCCCCCCCCCCCCCCCCCCCCCCCCCCCCCCCCCCCCCCCCCCCCCCCCCCCCCCCCCCCCCCCCCCCCCCCCCCCCCCCCCCCCCCCCCCCCCCCCCCCCCCCCCCCCCCCCCCCCCCCCCCCCCCCCCCCCCCCCCCCCCCCCCCCCCCCCCCCCCCCCCCCCCCCCCCCCCCCCCCCCCCCCCCCCCCCCCCCCCCCCCCCCCCCCCCCCCCCCCCCCCCCCCCCCCCCCCCCCCCCCCCCCCCCCCCCCCCCCCCCCCCCCCCCCCCCCCCCCCCCCCCCCCCCCCCCCCCCCCCCCCCCCCCCCCCCCCCCCCCCCCCCCCCCCCCCCCCCCCCCCCCCCCCCCCCCCCCCCCCCCCCCCCCCCCCCCCCCCCCCCCCCCCCCCCCCCCCCCCCCCCCCCCCCCCCCCCCCCCCCCCCCCCCCCCCCCCCCCCCCCCCCCCCCCCCCCCCCCCCCCCCCCCCCCCCCCCCCCCCCCCCCCCCCCCCCCCCCCCCCCCCCCCCCCCCCCCCCCCCCCCCCCCCCCCCCCCCCCCCCCCCCCCCCCCCCCCCCCCCCCCCCCCCCCCCCCCCCCCCCCCCCCCCCCCCCCCCCCCCCCCCCCCCCCCCCCCCCCCCCCCCCCCCCCCCCCCCCCCCCCCCCCCCCCCCCCCCCCCCCCCCCCCCCCCCCCCCCCCCCCCCCCCCCCCCCCCCCCCCCCCCCCCCCCCCCCCCCCCCCCCCCCCCCCCCCCCCCCCCCCCCCCCCCCCCCCCCCCCCCCCCCCCCCCCCCCCCCCCCCCCCCCCCCCCCCCCCCCCCCCCCCCCCCCCCCCCCCCCCCCCCCCCCCCCCCCCCCCCCCCCCCCCCCCCCCCCCCCCCCCCCCCCCCCCCCCCCCCCCCCCCCCCCCCCCCCCCCCCCCCCCCCCCCCCCCCCCCCCCCCCCCCCCCCCCCCCCCCCCCCCCCCCCCCCCCCCCCCCCCCCCCCCCCCCCCCCCCCCCCCCCCCCCCCCCCCCCCCCCCCCCCCCCCCCCCCCCCCCCCCCCCCCCCCCCCCCCCCCCCCCCCCCCCCCCCCCCCCCCCCCCCCCCCCCCCCCCCCCCCCCCCCCCCCCCCCCCCCCCCCCCCCCCCCCCCCCCCCCCCCCCCCCCCCCCCCCCCCCCCCCCCCCCCCCCCCCCCCCCCCCCCCCCCCCCCCCCCCCCCCCCCCCCCCCCCCCCCCCCCCCCCCCCCCCCCCCCCCCCCCCCCCCCCCCCCCCCCCCCCCCCCCCCCCCCCCCCCCCCCCCCCCCCCCCCCCCCCCCCCCCCCCCCCCCCCCCCCCCCCCCCCCCCCCCCCCCCCCCCCCCCCCCCCCCCCCCCCCCCCCCCCCCCCCCCCCCCCCCCCCCCCCCCCCCCCCCCCCCCCCCCCCCCCCCCCCCCCCCCCCCCCCCCCCCCCCCCCCCCCCCCCCCCCCCCCCCCCCCCCCCCCCCCCCCCCCCCCCCCCCCCCCCCCCCCCCCCCCCCCCCCCCCCCCCCCCCCCCCCCCCCCCCCCCCCCCCCCCCCCCCCCCCCCCCCCCCCCCCCCCCCCCCCCCCCCCCCCCCCCCCCCCCCCCCCCCCCCCCCCCCCCCCCCCCCCCCCCCCCCCCCCCCCCCCCCCCCCCCCCCCCCCCCCCCCCCCCCCCCCCCCCCCCCCCCCCCCCCCCCCCCCCCCCCCCCCCCCCCCCCCCCCCCCCCCCCCCCCCCCCCCCCCCCCCCCCCCCCCCCCCCCCCCCCCCCCCCCCCCCCCCCCCCCCCCCCCCCCCCCCCCCCCCCCCCCCCCCCCCCCCCCCCCCCCCCCCCCCCCCCCCCCCCCCCCCCCCCCCCCCCCCCCCCCCCCCCCCCCCCCCCCCCCCCCCCCCCCCCCCCCCCCCCCCCCCCCCCCCCCCCCCCCCCCCCCCCCCCCCCCCCCCCCCCCCCCCCCCCCCCCCCCCCCCCCCCCCCCCCCCCCCCCCCCCCCCCCCCCCCCCCCCCCCCCCCCCCCCCCCCCCCCCCCCCCCCCCCCCCCCCCCCCCCCCCCCCCCCCCCCCCCCCCCCCCCCCCCCCCCCCCCCCCCCCCCCCCCCCCCCCCCCCCCCCCCCCCCCCCCCCCCCCCCCCCCCCCCCCCCCCCCCCCCCCCCCCCCCCCCCCCCCCCCCCCCCCCCCCCCCCCCCCCCCCCCCCCCCCCCCCCCCCCCCCCCCCCCCCCCCCCCCCCCCCCCCCCCCCCCCCCCCCCCCCCCCCCCCCCCCCCCCCCCCCCCCCCCCCCCCCCCCCCCCCCCCCCCCCCCCCCCCCCCCCCCCCCCCCCCCCCCCCCCCCCCCCCCCCCCCCCCCCCCCCCCCCCCCCCCCCCCCCCCCCCCCCCCCCCCCCCCCCCCCCCCCCCCCCCCCCCCCCCCCCCCCCCCCCCCCCCCCCCCCCCCCCCCCCCCCCCCCCCCCCCCCCCCCCCCCCCCCCCCCCCCCCCCCCCCCCCCCCCCCCCCCCCCCCCCCCCCCCCCCCCCCCCCCCCCCCCCCCCCCCCCCCCCCCCCCCCCCCCCCCCCCCCCCCCCCCCCCCCCCCCCCCCCCCCCCCCCCCCCCCCCCCCCCCCCCCCCCCCCCCCCCCCCCCCCCCCCCCCCCCCCCCCCCCCCCCCCCCCCCCCCCCCCCCCCCCCCCCCCCCCCCCCCCCCCCCCCCCCCCCCCCCCCCCCCCCCCCCCCCCCCCCCCCCCCCCCCCCCCCCCCCCCCCCCCCCCCCCCCCCCCCCCCCCCCCCCCCCCCCCCCCCCCCCCCCCCCCCCCCCCCCCCCCCCCCCCCCCCCCCCCCCCCCCCCCCCCCCCCCCCCCCCCCCCCCCCCCCCCCCCCCCCCCCCCCCCCCCCCCCCCCCCCCCCCCCCCCCCCCCCCCCCCCCCCCCCCCCCCCCCCCCCCCCCCCCCCCCCCCCCCCCCCCCCCCCCCCCCCCCCCCCCCCCCCCCCCCCCCCCCCCCCCCCCCCCCCCCCCCCCCCCCCCCCCCCCCCCCCCCCCCCCCCCCCCCCCCCCCCCCCCCCCCCCCCCCCCCCCCCCCCCCCCCCCCCCCCCCCCCCCCCCCCCCCCCCCCCCCCCCCCCCCCCCCCCCCCCCCCCCCCCCCCCCCCCCCCCCCCCCCCCCCCCCCCCCCCCCCCCCCCCCCCCCCCCCCCCCCCCCCCCCCCCCCCCCCCCCCCCCCCCCCCCCCCCCCCCCCCCCCCCCCCCCCCCCCCCCCCCCCCCCCCCCCCCCCCCCCCCCCCCCCCCCCCCCCCCCCCCCCCCCCCCCCCCCCCCCCCCCCCCCCCCCCCCCCCCCCCCCCCCCCCCCCCCCCCCCCCCCCCCCCCCCCCCCCCCCCCCCCCCCCCCCCCCCCCCCCCCCCCCCCACCCCCCCCCCCCCCCCCCCCCCCCCCCCCCCCCCCCCCCCCCCCCCCCCCCCCCCCCCCCCCCCCCCCCCCCCCCCCCCCCCCCCCCCCCCCCCCCCCCCCCCCCCCCCCCCCCCCCCCCCCCCCCCCCCCCCCCCCCCCCCCCCCCCCCCCCCCCCCCCCCCCCCCCCCCCCCCCCCCCCCCCCCCCCCCCCCCCCCCCCCCCCCCCCCCCCCCCCCCCCCCCCCCCCCCCCCCCCCCCCCCCCCCCCCCCCCCCCCCCCCCCCCCCCCCCCCCCCCCCCCCCCCCCCCCCCCCCCCCCCCCCCCCCCCCCCCCCCCCCCCCCCCCCCCCCCCCCCCCCCCCCCCCCCCCCCCCCCCCCCCCCCCCCCCCCCCCCCCCCCCCCCCCCCCCCCCCCCCCCCCCCCCCCCCCCCCCCCCCCCCCCCCCCCCCCCCCCCCCCCCCCCCCCCCCCCCCCCCCCCCCCCCCCCCCCCCCCCCCCCCCCCCCCCCCCCCCCCCCCCCCCCCCCCCCCCCCCCCCCCCCCCCCCCCCCCCCCCCCCCCCCCCCCCCCCCCCCCCCCCCCCCCCCCCCCCCCCCCCCCCCCCCCCCCCCCCCCCCCCCCCCCCCCCCCCCCCCCCCCCCCCCCCCCCCCCCCCCCCCCCCCCCCCCCCCCCCCCCCCCCCCCCCCCCCCCCCCCCCCCCCCCCCCCCCCCCCCCCCCCCCCCCCCCCCCCCCCCCCCCCCCCCCCCCCCCCCCCCCCCCCCCCCCCCCCCCCCCCCCCCCCCCCCCCCCCCCCCCCCCCCCCCCCCCCCCCCCCCCCCCCCCCCCCCCCCCCCCCCCCCCCCCCCCCCCCCCCCCCCCCCCCCCCCCCCCCCCCCCCCCCCCCCCCCCCCCCCCCCCCCCCCCCCCCCCCCCCCCCCCCCCCCCCCCCCCCCCCCCCCCCCCCCCCCCCCCCCCCCCCCCCCCCCCCCCCCCCCCCCCCCCCCCCCCCCCCCCCCCCCCCCCCCCCCCCCCCCCCCCCCCCCCCCCCCCCCCCCCCCCCCCCCCCCCCCCCCCCCCCCCCCCCCCCCCCCCCCCCCCCCCCCCCCCCCCCCCCCCCCCCCCCCCCCCCCCCCCCCCCCCCCCCCCCCCCCCCCCCCCCCCCCCCCCCCCCCCCCCCCCCCCCCCCCCCCCCCCCCCCCCCCCCCCCCCCCCCCCCCCCCCCCCCCCCCCCCCCCCCCCCCCCCCCCCCCCCCCCCCCCCCCCCCCCCCCCCCCCCCCCCCCCCCCCCCCCCCCCCCCCCCCCCCCCCCCCCCCCCCCCCCCCCCCCCCCCCCCCCCCCCCCCCCCCCCCCCCCCCCCCCCCCCCCCCCCCCCCCCCCCCCCCCCCCCCCCCCCCCCCCCCCCCCCCCCCCCCCCCCCCCCCCCCCCCCCCCCCCCCCCCCCCCCCCCCCCCCCCCCCCCCCCCCCCCCCCCCCCCCCCCCCCCCCCCCCCCCCCCCCCCCCCCCCCCCCCCCCCCCCCCCCCCCCCCCCCCCCCCCCCCCCCCCCCCCCCCCCCCCCCCCCCCCCCCCCCCCCCCCCCCCCCCCCCCCCCCCCCCCCCCCCCCCCCCCCCCCCCCCCCCCCCCCCCCCCCCCCCCCCCCCCCCCCCCCCCCCCCCCCCCCCCCCCCCCCCCCCCCCCCCCCCCCCCCCCCCCCCCCCCCCCCCCCCCCCCCCCCCCCCCCCCCCCCCCCCCCCCCCCCCCCCCCCCCCCCCCCCCCCCCCCCCCCCCCCCCCCCCCCCCCCCCCCCCCCCCCCCCCCCCCCCCCCCCCCCCCCCCCCCCCCCCCCCCCCCCCCCCCCCCCCCCCCCCCCCCCCCCCCCCCCCCCCCCCCCCCCCCCCCCCCCCCCCCCCCCCCCCCCCCCCCCCCCCCCCCCCCCCCCCCCCCCCCCCCCCCCCCCCCCCCCCCCCCCCCCCCCCCCCCCCCCCCACAGGTTTAAGGACGGTTAGCTGTATGAATATCTCGTTGTGTTGTTGTGCTATTGGAATGAATGAATGGTGGTTGTGATCCTGTTGCATGTTGCTGGACGCCGTGCAAATACAGGGGAGGCTCTGTCCGTGTGTACAGTGGACCCTGTATTTGTGGCGGGTCTGTACGTGGCGCGGGCTAGGCTTCAAAAAAAAAAAATTTGGTTCGTTTTTCCGCATCTTGAACTAGCCCGGGGCGTGACACGCGCAGATGGAGAAGAAGAAGAAAGAAGGGAAAAGAAGCCTCAACCCACTACATAATGCAACAAAATGCTGAAAAGTCCCCAACAATTCAAGAATCTAACCTCGGCCCACAATAAGCTGAATTTTTAGTTTCTGAGTCCTTTTTCGCATTCATTTCATGCCAAAATAGTTCCAACTCAGTTCAGTACTCTAAAAATATGCTAATTAATAACTCATACTGCAACCTTGACTATTTGCCAAGGTCCAGTACACTACATCCTCCCCATCGTCAAAGAGTTTCGTCCTCGAAAATATAAACATGTATCTCAATCCATGTCCTGGGACAAATAGGGGTAGGATTCTCTCATTACTATCTCCAGCTCCCATGTCACTTCTCGCTCTCCATGGTTGCTCCAGAGTACCTTCACGTAGGGAATGACTCGGTTTCGTAATTTTTTTCCCTCCCGTGCCAGAATCCGAATTGGTCGCTTCTCATAACTCAAATCCTCAGTCAACTCTAATGGAGCGAAATCTATCACATACGAGGGATCAAAGACATATCTCTTCAGTACCGAGACATGGAAGATGTCATGAATACCTACTAGTCTAGGCGGCAATGCTATCCTATAGGCCATTGGCCCGACTCGCTCTAAAACCTCAAAGGGGCCTATATATCATGGACTGGGCTTTCCGCGAATCCCAAATCTGCATATCCCTTTGGACAGTGGGACCTTCAAAAATGCATTATCACCAATCTGAATCTCTAGGTCTCGTCGACGTGCATCTGTATAGCTCTTTTATCGACTTTGCGCGGTCACAAGACGTCGTCGTGCGATCTTGACCTTTTCCTCTATCTCTAACAAAATGTTGAGGCCCAAAGTCTTCTTTTCACCCATTTCACTCCAATACAAAGGTGATCGATACTTCCGTCCACACAACGTCTCAAATGGAGCTATCTTAATACTCGCCTGGTAGCTGTTATTGTATGCAAATTTCGCCAATGCTAAGTGTCGATACCATCCTCCTCCAAAATCAAAGGACACAAGCTTTAAGCATATCCTCTAATATCTGTATCGTCCTCTCTGACTGTCCATCAGTTTGTGGGTGAAAGGCGGTGCTGAAATGCAGCTGAGTCATCAAAGCCGTCTATAAGCTCCTCCAGAAATGCGATATGAACCTCAGATCTCTGTCTGATACAAATCGAGGTAGGCACCCCATATAACCTCACTACCTCGTCAACATAAACATGTGTAAGCCTCTCTCTGGGCCATATAGTATGAACTGATATAAAATGTACAGACTTCGTCAGTCCATCTACTATAACCCATATCACATCGTGTCCGCCCTAAGATCTCGGCAATCCCACAAAGAAGTCCATCGTAATCATATCCATTTCTAGACTAGGATTGGAAGATTTTAAAGTTCGCCAGTAGGAAGTCAATGCTCTGTTGATAAGTCAAACACTAAGCTACAACTCTTCCATATCCCTTTTCATTCCAATCCACCAGTAGTGTGCCTTTAAATTTTTATACATCTTAGTACCTCTAGGATGAACAGTATAAGGAGAATTATGAGCCTCTCTCAGTATCTCCTCACGGAGCTCTGAAATCTACTTGAACACACAACCGATCTCTAAAAACGAAGAACTCCTGAGGCATTAATATTGTGCTTCCATGCCTGCTCGCTCTCAATAACTGCTTGAATCCTCATCAAGTGCGAGTCCTGACTCAGTTTCTTTTTAATTCTGTCCAACAGAGTGGGCTGCAAGATAAAAGACATGAGTCTTGCGGAGATCCCAAGGGATATAACCTCAAGCTCAAGTCGCCTCATCTCCTTTAGCAATAGCATCTGTCTCGTGATCATCATACTCAGGCTTTCCACCGATTTGTGGCTCAACGCGTTTGCCATCACGTTGGCTTTGCTGGGATGATACAAGATGGTCACATCATAGTCTTTCAGACGCTCCAACTACTGGCGCTGTCTCAAGTTTATCTCTTTCTGTGTAAACAGGAACTTGAGACTCTCATGATCGATGTAGATCTCACAGTACTCTCCAAACAAGTAGTGACGCCAAAGCGTAGGGTAATTCTTCTCATATTCCTTTAATTGCCGTGAAGCATAAGCAACTACCCTACCATATTGCATCAACACGCATCCCAAGCCACTGTATGATACATCACTGCAGATCACAAATTCTTCCCCCATAACTAGAAGAGAAAGGATCGGAGCTGTCATCAATCTAGTTTTTAGCTCCTCAAAACTCCTCTAACAATCCTCACTCTAAACATACCTAATTTCTTTACGAGTCAGTCGAGTGAGGGATGCGGAAAGCTTTGTAAAGTCTTCCACGAACCGATAATAGCATCCTGTCAGTGTAAGAAATCTTCATACCTCTGTGATAATCGTCGGTTTGAGCCAATCCCGAATAACATCAATTTTCTTCGGGTTTACTGCGACACTAGTCGCTAAAATCACGTGGCCCAAAAATGTAACCTCCCGAAGTCAAAATTCACACATCTTCAGCTCGGCAAACAATTTTCTCTCTCTCAGAATCTACAGCACAAGCCTCAAGTGTTCCTCATGCTCGGCATCACTCCAGGAGTAAACTAGAATATCATCAACGAATACCACTGAAACCGATCCAAGAACGGCTTGAACACTCTATTCATCAAATCCATAAATACAGTTGGGACATTCGTCAATCCGAATAGTATCACTGTGAACTCATAATGCTCATACCACCTCCTGAACGCCGTCTTGTAAACATCCTCTGATCTTATCTTCAATTGATGATACCCCAATTGTAGGTTGATTTTCATGTAGACACAAGATCTTTGAAGCTGATCAAAGAGATCGTCGATGCGTAACAAAGAATACTTGTTCTTGATGGTTGTCACGCCCCGGGCAAGTTTTTAGTAGCGAAAAAACGTGTCAATTTTATTTTTTTTGAAAGCCTAGCCCGCACGACGCACAGACCCGCCACAAGTGTAGGTCCCTCTGTCTACACGGACAGAGCCTCCCCTATATTTGCACGGCGTACCACGAAACAATACAGGATCACAATCACCATTCATTCACCAACCATACACAAACATCCACACAAGGGTTCTCATACAGCTAGCCATCCTTATATACCTGCATGCCTCTAAGCACTCCTTAGGCGAAGGATGATGCAATGCACAGTACAACAGAACATTCTATTAAAAGTGCTTCCCATCCGGAAGCTTTGTTTTGAAACCCTAATTTCAATCATTTAAATGTCATTTTGAAACTGTTCCCCACACGGAAACTCTCTTTTGAAAACCAAAAGCCGATCGATCATAGAAACATTTGAAAACCGTTTCCCACAAGGAAATCCTGTTTTTAAAACCAGCTACCACGAGGGGTAGAAATCCACAGAAACCAATATCCGGATGTCATAAGTCCACGAGAGATATGTAAACCATAAACCTCCACCGAAACAAAATATCCAATCAATAGATAAGTAAGCAAGCAGTGTGACTGAACCATAAATAAAAGTCTACTCAATAAGAGAGGGTCAAGGGTAAACCAATCTGACGAAACACTGATCGGGACCTCTAAAGCACGCTAGCTACTCGCGTCTCACCACGTCCCGACTCCCTCCACCAAGATCACCTAAAAACAACAACGATGGCGGGGGGTGAGGACATGTAAACATGTCTCCCCTCTCAGTGGGTGGCGCAAGCCGACGAAGGCGAGGTGCACACACCGACAAGGAAGAGCAACAGATAGATAGGTATACGAATACAGTAGCAACAGGTATACATAAGTATGAGCAGGTATGAACGACTAAGCTACTGCAGGTAAGTACATATGCATCAACTGTAGATATCAAATAAACCCAATCACCACCGTGCCCTATAAATCCGCAGATCGCAGGCACTGTCACAAAACGCTCACCCACCGGCACATAACCTCCGCAAAAGCACCTGACAAGAGGCTCACGGGTCGAAAACGCACGACCCTTTTCCGAAAAAGAATACCCTCCTGCGGTGGATCAGACCGCTCGTGTACGTGAAGTGCTAGAGGAGCTGTGACGATCGATGCAAAATGCTCAATCCACAAGACGGCAACAAGCCGAGAATAGCAACGGGACCAAGTCCAAGAATCGCTCGGAACAACAGGCGATCACCACCGGCCAACCAGGCCATATCAATAAACCATGCAATATCCACACTACTCTACTAATGGCAAGCTCACATAAGCAGAGAGAAAATGGGAATCTAGTGAACTAATAACCAATAATGCAAAGAAAGGGAAAGAAAGGTATCACCGCTAGTCCACTGAACCGACTCCGGATCGAAGCACCCACCTGAAGAATGGGAGAGCCTAACACCGACGGCTCTCAGGAACGTCGACCGGGCCTACGAAAGACTCACAAGGTCAAGGTCCACCGAGTCGACACAAGACACGAAGAACACACCTACCCAAAATCGTCGGAATGTCCGGGAAACTCGCCGGAACGATTCCGAACCCAAACCAAGCCCCAGAGGGGTACCAACAAACAACACAAGTCATCCGCTGTCCGCAACCACACCAAATGAGGTGATTGGACAGCGGACACAAGTTCGGGGTGCCACGAACACAAACGCACCCAAAAAACGAATTTTCGGGTTCTCGAAAGATGCCGATTTTGGCACCGGAACCCTCCGTCGCTCATCCGCCGTCCTCGGAACTTTGGGACAGCGATGAAGAACAGCCAACGAGGCTTTGCAACAAAGCCAGGTCGCTCACGATCTCAACAAGTGAGTCACGCGACCGAAACGCGCGTTCCGCCGACCAATTTGTCGGAAAACGCGTCGGAAATCAAAACGAGTTTTCGCGAGGGCGTCACGAGCCTGGACAACTAGTCCACAGGGCCTCGAGGGTTAAAACCTTGCTGCCCGCAGTGACGCCACGCTGCGACAATCACATAAAAGTCCTAAACTAACAATTATATACATACATAAACCATCAAAATAGCCGTTAGAGCACTCCGCTCGTCCGCACGACCTTCCGCGAGCACCAGCGGACAGGTCTCGACTCAGCGGAGGGGAAGCTCACAGCCCGGAGCGACAAAAATAGTCGCGGGGCTCAAACGACCCAAGAAAACATCAGTTACATGAATTAAAAGGGCTCGACACTGCCAAAACAGCAAAGCGGGGCATCGTTGCTGTCAACCGAGGTGAGAACGATGATCAGCGCATCGCTGCGGTCACCGTGCTCACCTCCCCGAAGAACGGGAGGCAACCAGAGGCCCAAAGCAGTGCGTGCGGCTCCAAACAAGCATAAACCGAGCTCGGCCAGAGCAAGCTAGCTCCGGCCGGCTGCCAGCGGCCAAGCGGCGCGAGCTGCGGCTCAGGTCGGACGCGGGGGATGAGGAGAGGAGGAAGCTCACCTCAATCGGCGACGGAGAGCGGCGGCGGCGGCACGGGGAGAAACCCCACTCTCGGGTCGGCTAGGGCACGCCCGCACGGCAAAAACGGCGGCGGCGGCGGTCGGGACGGCGAGCACCGACGGTGGCACGTCGCCGAAGGCCGGAAGGAGGGCGACCGCGACGGCAAAGGGCGGCGGCGGCTTGGAAGCCTCGGCCGCTGCTACCAAAAAAGCTCCAACGGCGGCAGTACGAGCCGCGGCGGCGCTCCGGCGGCACGGGGGCGACCGGGGAAGGAGGCTGCGGCGGCGGCGATCCTCCTGAGGCCGAAGGAAGGGCGCTGCGACGGCAGGAGGCGGTGGCGGCTCGATTCAAGGAAGGTGGGAGAGGAGAGGAAAAAGAAGGAGAAAGAATGAGAGCTCGGCCGCGGCTCCGGCCGGCCAGGGCAGGTCGGTGACGGTGGCGGCTGCGCGTGGGGGATGGCGCACGGGCAGGAGCTCGGCAGAGGGACTCGGGTGCAGAGGGAGAAGTTAGGGTTAGGGTTTTCTCAAGAAAAACCCTAACATGCACTTATATACCCTCACGTACAATTGCACAAAAGTCCACAAGGACAGGGAAAATCAAGCCAGGTCCTCACAGCACGCGTAAAACGCGTCGACACCCCTCCACGATCGATCTCACGTAGAATGGTACATAAAATATGGACCTTTTCGCGAAAAGATCGAAATCCACATTTCGACCCTTCGGCGAAGATCTCGCGATATCTCACGATCCGAAAATCGGATTCATGAACGGATCACGCCATCGCGATCCACTGCCGAAACATTGAACCTGCAATTTTAGATCTCCAGAAACGATTGCTGATTCGCGACAAAAGCCGTCAAATCTCCTCCAACACACAACAATACATAAATATACATACAAATACACACACACACACACACACACACATATATATATATATATATACATGTAGAGAGAAGAGAGAGAGAGAGAGAGAACAATATAAAAGTTTAAAATTTCAAAATCTTACATCACTCCCACCTTACAAGAATTTTCGTCCCCGAAACTTACTCACACACCCTCCGCAAATAACTGCGGGTACCGCTCTCGCATAGCCGACTCCAGCTCCCAAGTAGCCTCGCGCTCCTCGTGGTTCGCCCACTGCTCCTTCACATACGGGATGCTCCGGTTCCTCAACTGCTTCACATCGCTAGCCAGAATCCTCAAAGGCGCCTCGTCATAGCTAAGATCCTCCTTCAGCTGAACCGTCGTCGGGCTGATCACAAGAGACGGGTCAGGAATGTACTTCCGAAGCATGGACATGTGGAAGACGTTGTACACTCGAGCAAGACTAGAAGGAAGAGCCAACCGATAAGCCACCGAATCCACACGCTCAAGAATCTCAAACGGTCCCACGAATTGCGGACTAAGCTTGTTCCGCAATCCGAACCGCTTGATCCCCCGAGACGCCAACACCTTGAGCAACACATGCTCACCGACCTGAAACTCTAAGTCACGCCGTCGCTGGTCCGCGTAGCTTTTCTGTCGGCTCTGCGCAGTCAATAGCCGTTACCTCGCACAGCGAATCCTGGCCTCTGCGTCCTCCAACAGGTCAGGCCCGATCACTCGACGCTCACCCACGTCATCCCAACAGATCGAAGATTGACATCGACGTCCATACAGAGCTTCATACGGTGCCATTCCAATGCTCACCTGGTAGTTGTTGTAGTAGGCAAACTCCACCAAGAAAAGGTACTTGTACCATCCCTCACCGTAATCCAAGACGCAAGCTCGAAGCATATCCTCGAGAGTCTGAATGACTCGCTCCGACTGTCCATCACTCTGAGGGTGGAAAGCTATGCTGAAGTTGAGCTTCGTTCCGAAAGCCTGCTGCAAGTTCCTCCAAAACTGGAATACGAAGCGAGTCTCCCGATCCGAAACGATCGACACTGGCACTCCATGCAGTATGACAATCTCATCCAAATAGAGCTGTGCCAGTCGATCCCGAGACCAAGTCGTGTGTACCGACAGGAAGTGGGCCGCTTTCGTCAGTTTATCCACAATAACCCAGATCGCATCATGGCCTCGCTGAGATCGAGGCAACCCGGTGATGAAATCCATAGTGATCTGCTCCCACTTCCACATAGGTACTGGTAGCGGTTGAAGTTTTTCTGCTGGTCGCTGATACTCAGCCTTCACCTGCTGACAAATAAGACACTGCGCTACGTGCTGAGCTACATCCATCCAAGCCACCAGAAACTCTGTCTCAGGTCGCGGTACATCTTAGTTCCTCCAGGATGCACAGTGTACGGCGACCGATGTGCCTCAGTCAAGATATCTCGCCTCAAATTCGGATCGCTAGGCACACATCTCCGTCCTCGAAAATGAAGGGAACCATCGGCGTGGATTGTGAAGTCACCATCTTTACCCTGCTCGACCTCTGCCCGCACCTTCTGTAGATGTGGATCCGTCAGCTGCCCACTAGAAATTCGGTCCGCCAAGGTAGGCTGCACCACCAAGGTCAACAGTTGAGGGGTAGCTCCTGTAGGTAGAATCTCCAGCTCCAGTCGATGAAACTCCTCCACCAAGCGCTCCTGGTCAGTGATCATGAGAGAAAGCTCCGCTGAAGACTGCTTCCTGCTCAAGGCGTCCGCCACGACGTTCGCCTTGCCCGGATGGTACTGGATCGAAAGGTCGTAGTCCTTCAAAAGCTCGAGCCACCGTCTCTATCCGAGGTTCAGCTCCTTCTGAGTAAAGAGATACTTCAAACTCTGATGATCCGTGAACACCTCGCAATGCGCTCCGTACAGGTAGTGTCTCCAAAGCTTGAGAGTGAACACCGCCGCTGCTAGCTCTAGATCGTGCGTTGGGTAGTTCTTCTCGTAATTCTTCAGCTGGAGCGAAGCGTACGCGACGACTTTCTCCTGCTGCATGAGCACGCACCCCAATCCTATCCGAGAGGCATCATAGTAGACCACAAAGTCCTCACCAGGCTGCGGCAATGCCAAGATAGGGGCACGAATCAATCTGTCCTTCAACTCCTCAAAGCTCTTCTGACACCAACAAACAACACAAGTCATCCGCTGTCCGCAACCACACCAAATGAGGTGATTGGACAGCAGACACAAGTTCGGGGTGCCACGAACACAAACGCACCCAAAAACGGCTTTTCGGGTTCCCGAAAGATGCCGATTTTGGCACCGGAACCCTCCGTCGCTCATCCGCCGTCCTCGGAACTTTGGGACAGCGATGAAGAACAGCCAACGAGGCTTTGCAACGAAGCCAGGTCGCTCACGATCTCAACAAGTGAGTCACGCGACCGAAACGCGCGTTCCGCCGACCAATTTGTCGGAAAATGCGTCGGAAATCAAAACGAGTTTTCGCGAGGGCGTCACGAGCCTGGACAACTAGTCCACAGGGCCTCGAGGGTTAAAACCTTGCTGCCCGCAGTGACGCCACGCTGCGACAATCACATAAAAGTCCTAAACTAACAATTATATACATACATAAACCATCAAAACAGCCATTAGAGCACTCCGCTCGTCCGCACGACCTTCCGCGAGCACCAGCGGACAGGTCTCGACGCAGCGGAGGGGATGCTCACAGCCCGGAGTGACAAAAATAGTCGCGGGGCTCAAACGACCCAAGAAAACATCAGTTACATGAATTAAAAGGGCTCGACACTGCCAAAACAGCGAAGCGGGGCATCGTTGCTGTCAACCGAGGTGAGAACGATGATCAGCGCGTCGCCGCGGTCACTGTGCTCACGTTCCCGAAAATTGGGAGGCAACCAGAGGCCCAAAGTAGTGCGTGCGGCTCCAAACAAGCATAAACCGAGCTCGGCCGGTGCAAACTAGCTCCGGCCGGCTGCCGGCAGCCAAGCGGCGCGGGTTGCGGCTCAGGTCGGACGCGAGGGAGGAGGAGAGAAGGAAGCTCAGCTCAACCGGCGACGGGGAGCGGCGGCGGCGGCGCGGGGAGAAACCCCGCTCTCGGGTCGGCTAAGGCACGCCCGCACGGCAACAAACGGCGGCGGCGGCGGTCGGGACGGCGAGCACCGACGGCGGCACGTCGCCGAAGGCCGGAAGGAGGGCGACCGCGACGGCAAAGGGCGGTGGCGGCGGCGGCTTGGAAGCTTCAGCCACTACTGCTAGAAAAGCTCCAGTGGCGGCAGCACGAGCCGCGGTGGCGTTCCGGCGGCACGGGGGTGGCCGGGGAAGGAGGTTGTGGCGGCGGCGGTCCTCTTGAGGTCGGAGGAAGGGCGTTGCGACGGCAGGAGGCGGCGACGGCTCGGTTCAAGGAAGGTGGGAGAGGAGAGGAAGAAGAAGGAGAAGGAAGGAGAGCTCGGCCGCGGCTCCGGCCGGCCAGAGCAGGTCAGTGACGGCGGCGGCTGCGCGCGGGGGACGGCGCACGGGCAGGAGCTCGGCAGAGGGGCTCGGGTGCAGAGGGAGAAGTTAGGGTTAGGGTTTCCTCAAGAAAAATCCTAACATGCACTTATACCCTCATGTACAATTGCACAAAAGTCCACAAGGATAGGAAAAATCAAGCCAGATCCCTTACAGCATGCGTAAAATGCGTCGACACCCCTCCACGCACGATCTCACGCAGAATGGTACATAAAATATGGACCTTTTCGTGAAAAGATCGAAATCCACATTTCGACCCTTCGGCGAAGATCTCGCGATATCTCACGATCCAACGGTCGGATTAACGAACGGATCGCGCCATCGTGATCAGCACTGCCGAAACATCGGACCTGCAATTTTAGATCTCTAGAAATGGTTGTCGATTTGCGACAAAAGCCGTCAACTCTCCTCCAACACACAACAACACATAAATATACATACAAATACACACACATATATATATACATATAGAGAGAAGAGAGAGAGAGAACAATATAAAAGTTTAAAATTTCAAAATCTTACAATGGTCACTTTATTCAGTTCTTTATAATCCACATATAATCTGAGTGACCCATCTTTCTTCTTTACAAATAGTACCGGCGCTCCCCAAGGTGACACGCTGAGTCTCATAAACCCTTTTCTCCATCAAGTCTAAAAGCTACATCTTTAGCTCTCTCAGCTCAATCGGTGACATCCTGTAGGGTGCTTTCGAGATTGGCGCAGTTTTCAGAACTACGTCAGTTACAAACTCTATCTCCCTATCCGGCAGCATACCAGATAACTCGGGAGTGAATATAATCAGAAACTCTAAGACTATAGGAATGTCCTCGAGCCTCGGAGCCACTGTAGGCACCTCTACACCTATTGCCAAAAAGGCTACACATCCACGACTCATCATATGCCTCGCTCTTGATGTAGAAATCATTGTGGCAAATAAGGTACTCTTGCAACCTCTGTATATAAACTCCTCCTTTCCTAACTCGCGAAAAACTACTGTCCTCTCTCCACAGTTATAGTTGCGAAATAGCGAGCGAGCCAGTCCATCCCTAAAATTAGATCAAAGTCCCACAACTATCTCATGATCAACAGGTCCGCCGGCATAATCCACTGTCCCAGCTGCACTGGACAAGACATGCAACACTCTTCTACATTTAAATACTTTAAATCAACTTTAAAAGTTCTGATCTTCGATTCAGTATCTCTATCATCTAAAACGACATAGAAAGACGAAGGCCTCCGTCCTCCTAAAATGATAGTAACTGGATTATATATATATAGTAGGACTGATATGCTCTCAAAAGCACAGAGAACTCCATACTTCTAAGTTTTTTTTTATGATGGAACTTCTAAATCGACAGTCGGCTCCATTAGATTTGATCTAGCATATTTGAAGTATTTAGAAAATAAATTTGAGATTTTTCTATATCATTTATCTATGATCGAAAGAACTCAAAACTAATAACTGAAAATAAAAATCTCATAAAAAGTAATGATATAGCACTGAAATTTTCGATTAGAGATATTGATCTTGCTGTACATAGAATAGTGAATTTTCTAATACATAGCATAGTGAATTTTCTATCAAAATTTCATCTGATGTGAATACTTTTACTCTGTTAAACTTTCAAACAGCACACATCAATCATTAAAAAATATTGATTTTGAACCCTTTTGATCATTAAGTAAATGATATCCAAAATTTGTAAAATTTATTTTCTTGATATTTCAAATATGCTAAATCAAGTCTAACGAAGCCGATCGTCGATTCAGAAGTTCTATTATAAAAAATGGCTCACAGCAGCACTACTTTCTCTCTAGATCTCTCTCTCTCTCTCTCTCTCTCTCTCTCTCTCTCTCTCTCTCTCTCTCTATATAATTAGATTATTTAATTTAATTATAAATATAATAAAATCTAATTATTTAAATTGAATTAGAATATTGTAGATATTAGAGATATCTAATATAACTTTATTTTATTTAGATATGTTATAATTTTATTAGACATAGCATAATATATTAAATTTTTGTTAAATGTAATTAATTTATAACATTGCCTTGATCCGGAATATTTTTAAAAGTACTAAGGCCTTGATGCTAGGGATGTCAATGGGTACGGATACCCAAAATTTTATCTGAACCCGAACCCGAACGGAGCGGATTTATCCGATGCTAAATGGATATGGTTTCGGATATGGATATCAAAAATAAAAACCCGACGGATATGGATTCGGATATGGATTTTGATTGTACCCGACCCGAACCCGAACCCGACCCGAACCCAACCCGAACCCGAATTTATTTTACATTATATATAACATGTATATAAAAATTTGATGTTATATTTGAATTTGAATTTTAAAAATTCAGCTTTTAATTGGAAAGAGAAATAATTGTTTCGGGTTCGGATTTTCGGGTTCGGATTTTGGATTTTTGGTCGGGTTCGGGTTTGAATATAGATTTTTAAAATCCGTTGGGTTAGGGTTCAGGTTTGGGGTTCGGGTTTCGGGTTTGAAGTCGGGTTCGGATTTTTAAAAATCCACCCCGAATCCGACCCGTTGACATTCCTACTTGATGCTTATAAATTTTTAGGCTTAAATTTACTCTCTTGGCCAAAGGATCAAAAATCAACAATAGTAATTACCCGTGGGGCTCACCATTGTGCATGATTCAAGGTCAGTAGGGCTGATCTAATGGTCAAAAATGCTATAGGACAAACACCTTGGTGCTTCTAAAAGCACCCCAGCCTCACTCATATAATTTTATCTATTTTATGTTATTACCAAAATATAAATTTTAATGTTTATATTAGTTTTATTGTAGGTAAAAACACATAATTTATCTAAACTATGTGCTTTTTAGAATCTGCTGTGGAAACTTTTAAAAATTTGATTTTTCTATCCAACATTTCAATTTGTTTGATTTTAGTTAGCTAACAACACTTTAACTTTAAATTTAAGCTACTTTTTTTTACTTTAATAAATTTATAGTTGAAAAAATTGCATGAAGTATGCTAACTAGGCAAAAATTACAGAACTGATCTGAAATATTGACCATTTTGAATTGACTATTCAAACTTTCAAAATTTTAATTGTGCCACGTTGCTATAATACTTATGTGCACAAAAATATTTGTTTTTTTTGAAAAATACTACCCACATGCCTCTTTTGATGTGTAAATTATACACCTTATCCATTCTACCGGTAAAGCTTCTCCACCAGTCATATTGATGTAATTGGTGCAGAAACCACACTAATTGAATTGGTGGGATGTATATTATACACACTTTTTGCAGTTCAAATATATCATTGTTTATTAATTTTATATAATATATAATATTATATTAAATTTGGTGCCAAATGAAATGTCAGTAAAATTGCACTTTAATGAAACTACAGAAATCATATATTAATTAAAACCAACTTAATATCCTTATATTTCTTATGAAAGTCATCCAATGACTAATAATTTTTTTTGCTAATTTTATTTAACTTTTTAATATTAAAAACATAAAATTTAATTTTTTTTGATCGATGGATATAAAATTTATATCATATTCTTGATAGCATTTCTCTTTTTGGGACGAGGGATTAGTTTCAATTTATTTTATATATATATATATATATATATTTATATTTATATTTATATTTATGTAAACATAAAAGAGTGAAGAGGAATGTAATTGCCCGGTTCACGTTCGACTCCGTACGAGCTCCGGCCTATTTTGCCTTCTTCGATCTTCGGATTTCACCGACATCTGCAGTCGTTCCCGCCCCGCCGCCCTCGAATCTTCTCCTGCCGTGAGCTCGGACCCGCAGGAAACGCTGTTCGCCATGGCGCCTGCCTCGACCTCCACCGCCCCCCTATCCCTAAAAGAGTACCTCAAGAGGTACCAATCCGACGCCGACGACCCCAAGAAGGCGAAGGCGAAGGCGAAGAAGAAGAAGCGGAAGCACAAGCCCGACTCGATGGGCGGCGTCCTCGTCGTCGACGAAGACCCCGTGTGGCAAAAGCCCGTTCAGATCGAAGAGGACGAGCCCGACTCCCCCGGTATACTCCCCAAGCCCTAATCCTAACCCTTACCCTAACCCTAATTCCGGTGCTTTTCCCTGATTTATTATTGGATTGCCTTTTGTTGTTATTGTTGTTGCTTGGGGGGTGAAGGAGAAGAGCAACCTCAGATCGAGGAGGATATAGAGGTGAAGCGCATGAAGCGCCTCGAGGCTATCCGCGCGCGGAAGCCCTATCACGCAATTGCTGAGGACGGGAGCGGCTGGGTGCCGGTGCCGGTGCCGGTGTCGGATCCCTCGAAGCTCTCGGATGTCGCCAAAGGCGGCGGCGTCGGTGTCGGTGTCGGTGATCTCTCCCCACCGCGGCAGCGCCGTGCGCGGTTTGACACCCCCTCTCCAGAGCGGAGTCGTCGGCAAAAGGGTGATGACAATGTGGAGGATATGCCACCGCCGAGGAGGAAGCTATCTGAGAATTTATCTCCTCCGAGAAAGGGTCGGGGCCGAATTGATTCTCCTCCCCGGCGGCATGTGCGCCATGACTCAGAGGAGCCTCCGGGCATTTCCCCTCCGAGGAGAAGTCACAGGGGTGATGCGAAGATGGAGGATATGTCACCGCCGAGGAGGAAGTTACCTGAGAATTTATCTCCTCCGAGAAAGGGTCGGAGGCAGGTTGCTGATGGTGAGGAGCTCTCTCCTCCCCGGAGGCGTGTGCGCCACGACTCTGAGGAGCTTCCGGACCGTTCTCTTTCGAGGAGAAGTCACAAGGGCGATGGCAATGTAGAGGATATGTCACCCCCCAGGAGGAAGGTATCTGAGGATCTATCTCCTCCGAGAAAAGCTCGGAGGACAGTAGCTGCTGATCGTTCCCCCGAAAGGAAAGCTTGGAAGGCCCCGCCAGAGGATATTTCTCCTCCTCGGCGGCGCGGCTGCCATGACTCAGAGGAGCCTACGGACCTTTCTCCTCCAAGGAGAAGCCGGAAGGGACAGGCAATCGACCAGTCTCCATCCCGTAAAGCTCGTGGTTCTTCTACTGCAGATCTATCTCCTCCTAGAAGACGGAAAGAGGCGGCTTTAGGAAAGGAGGCACCTAGAGCCGGGTTGTTTTCCAAGCAGGAGTTCAAAGAAGAGATCGACAAGAAGAAGGAGGAACAGAAATCCAGGTAGCTAGCTAATAAGATTGATCTATGTTCATTCGCTTTCCGTGTTGGCTTGTTAGCGAAATGGTCGCTTTGGCATGTAATGAAATTGATACGTGTAGGTTTGCTTCCATTGATCCTTCGAAGAGTGGAAAAGGTGCAGAGCCAGTATTTCGCGATAAATCAGGTTTGCTCATTTCTTTTTCTATATGTCTAGTCATTTTTGCCTTGGCTTTAGGTTTTAGTACCTCAGTTGGTTTTTAGAATTTATGGTTATCTGAGTTTATTGCTCTTGTAGGAAAAATTATATCAAAGGAAGAACTGTTAAAATCAAAGGAAGATGACAAGCCAAAGGTATATCGTTGTTTATTTGATTATTTTCCCACTGTTGTTTCCTATTTGCTTCTGTATTTCATAGCTACGTTGTTATAAAATAATTACAAAAATCATCTGCTTTTTTGTTTTGGTTTTTTTAGCTTCTTTATGTTGGTGCCCGCGGGCCCGGGGGAGGGAGGGGGGGTTGAGTAAGGAAAATTCGTAATATAGTTACAAATATAGTCCCAATAGGAGAAACCTAAGTTTAGATACATTGAGAGGCATGCCATGATAGTTGATAAGGTACAGTAAGTTTTGAGTTCTTTGAATCTGTTTATGATGTGGCGGCCCTTATTTTCCTTCCTTCTCTTTTCTCGTCCTATTTCTCCTTTTCTTACATTATATCTTCACGAAAAGATAGCATCAATCTGTTGAACAATGTTCTATGACCTTCTTTCTCCCTCTCTCTTACCAGTGAAGACAAACAATCATTTATGATTATTCTCTACATTCCCAAGGTTGCATCAAATTACTATTAGGGCGAAAGATCTTTTCATTTGAGTCAAAAATCTGTTCATAGTTACATATTCAAGCTAACTATCAAAACTCAAAGGTCCTGCCCATCATAGGGAAGAACTTTACACTACATCGATGGAGCAACAGATAGGAGGGAGACTAATTGTGTTGATGGTCTATCCAAACTTGCTTTCGATATTAGAAGAACTCAAGAAATAAGAGATGAATTCAAGTCATTTCTCGAAATTAAAATACAAGATACCCCTATTGAATCTCCCTTTGTTACAGATAAGCAGTATTAAGAAGTCTCATGACTTCTTGCTAAAGATAAAGAGGATGATGGAGACGATAGATAAGAAGAACTCGACTGAAGAGCCGGTCGAGTTTGTGATTGAAGATTTGCCGACTGTTGTTGAGCAAGGAATTGTCCCCTAGACTGTATGATGAGATTGTTGAGTCCAATATATGAATACAGTAACACTGGCTACCAATATCCTTGAGTTTGGTAATTTTAGTCATGATTAGTTAAGTTTTTAGGGAGGTGGTTATTAGATATTCGGCATCGTGGGACAAGTTTTTGTCCATTCCTTATTGATAAGGAAGCAACCTAGTTAGTTGCAAATATCACTTAAATAAGATTCATAGAGGAAAGAAGCAAGTCATGCTACATTGTACAGTTTGCAAGAACCTTATTTTGATTGTAGATAAGGTTATAGTAAATTTGCATGCTATCCCAAGGCATCTTGATGTCATAAACAAGAGAATATCCTAGTATCATGTATGTCATAGAATTAGTAAGGAAAAATTAGCTTTTGGCCTTAGACCTTAATCTTCTCCTTGTTCTCTTTTCTCGTTCCATTCCTCATTTTTCTTATTTTCCCTTCCAAATAGAGCATCAATTTCAATGAACACTATTCAATGACTTTTATCATACATTCAAAGATCTTCGGTACATTCGCACCTGTAAATTACGAACTCTATAAACGTCATATATATGAGGTTGCAGCACATGCACTTGAAATGCAAATTGGAGTTGCTAGACAAAGTTGAAAATTGCACCAAGTAACATGTGCAGTAGCAACCAACATATGGAACTACATCAAACTCACAGAACATCAGCAAAGAATTTATGCTTATTTTGGATTTTTTTTTTTTCATTTTGTATAATATAGATGGCATATCTCATTTTGAAATACTGTTTATATTGATCTTTTATATTTTCTTTGCTTTTATGACATTGAGTTAATCAAATGCTTCACAATCCAATGCATAATTTGATCCATCTTGACACTCTTATCAGATTTATCTCTGTTTTCATGACAATATCGAGTGTGACTAGATGTTAGAAACGCTGACTCAGCTCCAGGTGCGCCTTGAGCAGGGGATGTGCAGTGGATGCGTGAATAACGAGCGTCCGATGCACTTCCGGGGATAACTAAAAGAAAAAAAATAGATGCAAAGAGTGCTGGCACCATCGTGCACGCAAGCCCTCTCCAAGGGAGAGTTCTCATAACGAACTCTTTAGAGGGGAGTTATAGTCTACACCCTGATTGTCCCTGCATATCATAAATTATAGCAAATATTTGATTATTAACACCTTAAAATCACAATTTAACTTGATATATGGGATCTATAACAACTAAAAGGCCTATGTAAAAAGCAAATCATAAGTTTGGAATAACTATTACGGAGGCATTTAGCAGTGGGGTAGATTTGTAGCTTTTGGCCTTTGACCTTGTAATATTAACCCATTAGCTAGAAATGTGAAGCAACTAGCTTTTGGCCTTCGACCTTGTAAGGAGTTAAAATCAAACTTCAATGTTACAATCGCAGAAGAAAATCATCGTTGTCCACGAGTTATCAGTGAAATGATGATTAACTCATTTTGACATCCAAACAAGTCCTAAAGCTTATGCGCACTGTTCTTGTGCTTGTTGTTACAAATCTACCCCACTACTATGGATCATAGTAGCATTAAGAAAAGCCATTTCTTGACAAGCATGAGATTCTGTGTGTTGGCCTTTGCCCTTTGGGATATTTTTCTTTTTCACAATTTTATTAATGGAAGAACTATCCTTTTCTAATTGATATTTCATGTTAATATGCAAAATTTTCTACTTGATATTTCATGTAAATATGCAGAAAGCCATTTTCTTTTGTCCATTGACGGTGTAAATATGCTTTTACATGTTAAATGTGTTATCTATTAAATGTTGCGTATGCAGTTTTTAATGTCTTAGCAAAGTGCCTTGTAATTGCCTTGTGGTTTGAACTGGCATGTCGCTGAACACATCAAATTTAAATGGGTCTGTATCTGTATAATTATCTCTTTGTTTTGGGGGCTATACGGTACATGCTTATGTTGACTAGTGCCTTTCTTTCTCTAATCTTTTCTAATCATAGAAGTACCTCTTGAGGTCAAAAAGGAGATAAGAATGTTTTTTTTACTAACTTAAAAGTTAATAGGCATTTGAAGAGTTATCATGAAATAACTTTTCTTTTGAGAAAAATGACCGGAAGATGGGATAATGCCGTATAGATGCTTGTTTTGTTTCAGTGTCATGTGGTGGATATAGATATATTGATGGTTACTATAGAAGTAATATAGAGGTGGAAGGTGAAATATGGAAGTGCATGTGTAGGGAGGAGGGAATCTTTTTGGAATTAAGGATTGGAATGTGAAGGTTGCAAAGTTTGTCACCAAAAGATCTTTTTCGGTTCCAATTGTGTATAGCATATTGCATTTTGGTGAAGCAATGAAGAGTACTGTTGACAAGTGCCTAATATGTTAACATTGTGCACATATAAGTGATCGAATTTTGCACCATTTTGCTCTAATTGGAGACTGATTTCTAGCACAAAGATTCTGCTTGTATGACTTTTATTAGTTAGGGACCAATTAATTTGTTTACCAGTTAAGGGTATCTCTATGGAGACGATGAGAATTAGTAGGTTTTTTACTGTATTGGTAGCTGAGATGTTTTGGTCAATATTCTCGTTTATTACTAGCGGAAGACTACTTGCCCTTTTCTTATTTAAAATAATTCCCTTTGAGTTTCTTGCATGGGTTTTTTAATACGTTACTGTAATGTTAATGCATCAGTGTTAGAAGCAGGTATGTGTTGGTCAAGTTGATTCATGTTGGATCTGATACTTGTTTCTACTGTATAATTTGTTAGCAAAACACATATCAATAGGTAATTGGTATGCGCTGCTTTTGAAGATCGTAATATTTTCACCCTTTACTTTCGGTGGTGAAAGGGGCTTCTACTTGCGATGAATGTGGAATTCTAATAATTGACTTGTTTGGTGGTCAATTATAAAACTTGTGGTGGTTTAGTTATTTTATGGAAAATGATTACCTAAACTAGGAAGTTTATGTTTTACTAGAGCGGTTTTGACTCATCATTAGGGTGGAGCTGATGTTTTTGAATATTTCACGTGTTTAAGTAATGGTCCTGATTATACGAGAAAGATACTTTAAAAGAAAAAGAAAAGAAAAACCCTTACAAAGTAAAATTTTTCACTCGTTGTTTATTAATTGCCATTTTTTTCCTTAGTGTACATTATCCCACGATATCTGTATGATATTATCAATTGCTTTATGAAGATATCAATGTCATATATTTTTATAATTGTAATGTTGTCTCTGCTGCATGCCCTATTGACATTTTGTTTGGACTTTCAGGAAGTGAAATTGGAATGGGGCAAGGGCTTAGCTCAGAAGCGTCAAGCTGAGGCTAGAGCACTAGAGCTAGAGACTGAGCAGGATAAACCTTTTGCACGATCAAGGTAAGCATGAAGAATAATTGATCTCCAGCCCTTTACAATTTGTAATGGTTTAATCAGTCATAATAATTTGACAGCTTACAGAAATCAATTCTGATGAGAAAAATCCTGTTTAGTGTGATGTGCAAACAAACCACCACTCAATTAACTGTTTCCTTCACCTATGTTTTCTGCATATCACAGAAATGGAACACGTTGTTGATGAAGGATAAATTCAAATCTACTAAACCTCCCTTATTGGTATGACCCAGTGTATGTAGTTGCAACATCAAATCTTTCTTGATCATAGAATAAAATATTGTGAAAAGCTGATTCCAAACTTCCCAATTTATGGAAATTCGCACATGTATTATCTCTTCTCGATCTGTGGCATAAGAACAGAGGGGCGCACTACCTTATGTCATGTTACTTCTGTTCAACTAAGGACTGGGTTTTTACTTCCCCGTCCATAATGATAAGCACATTGATAATCTGTTACCATAAACAGGGGATTCTTCCCATTGTCTTTTTAGCTTAAGCTGCAGCAATAAATTACACTTGTCGTGTTGTTACTTTAGATGGCTGATCTTGTTAGCAGGCATTCCTTTGCGATCAATTGCTCTTGGGTAAATTAAAATGTGGTCCCTGTTGACCTCCTGGATTTCATTGTCATTTTCTGAATTTCAATTGTAACAATTTAGTAGCTGAAGTTCGTTCTGTCTAACAATTAAGTCCTTCCTTTAATTAATCTACCAGTTGCAAAAGTACCATGTTAGCATCATATTATTAGACTTCCTTCAGTAAGATTGAAACTCCGAAGGAAAAAAATTGAAACAGAGGTCGAATGTTATTAGGGAGGAAATTTAAACCAAGAACAAAGTTCAGGAATAAAATTATAACTCTTGAGAATGAAACTGAAATCGAGGTCAAACTTACCGGACTAAATTGTTATAATGAAAATTTTGTGGATGAATTGAAACCCAAGTCAAACTTTGATTAGGCTCCTTTGCAATAAATAAATATAGCTGTTGTTAGTCACGTACTAAGCGTCACGGACACTGACACGGAACATGGGATACGACACGACTCGGACACGGCGACTCGGTAGCTTTCAAAAAATTAGGACACGAACACGGCATCGACACCGCTAATAAAATATAATATTATTAATATAATAATATATATTTATTATATATAATATATTAATTTTGGTAAAATATTATTATATTTCTCATACGAATGAAAGTTAGTAAAATTTTTATTAATAATTCATATATTTTAAGAAAAAAAACTCTGCACCATACATAATTTATTTATATTGTCAAAAAAAATTTGTATGCATTCATCAAAAAAATAAAATATTTATCATCTTACATTTATAATGCATAAAAAAAGTAAAATAAAAATATGTATATCTTTTTTTCTAATTGTTTGCGCTATGGATCGGCACTAAACACGCGTCCAAGAAGTGTCCACATCGGACACGTGTCCGACATGGACACACGAGTGTCCGACACGGACACGCGAGGCTGATAGAAGTGTCCGTGATACATAGGTCACGTATCAACCTCTAATTCATGTAATGATGCATTTACTTTCTACCTGCAGAGATGATCCAGAACTCGATAAAATGTTGAAGGAGAGGATCCGATGGGGTGATCCGATGGCACATCTGGTTAAGGTACATCATTTGGCTATGGGGAAATATCATTACTGTTACCACTGTGATTGACTTGATTATCTATCTATTGCAGCGGAAGAACTCAGAGCCTATTTTGGAAGATTTAGGTGCTGATGTGAAGATGAAAGAGTCTGGCTTTATAATTCCTCAGACAATTCCGAGTCACAGTTGGCTGAAACGTGGAATAGATTTTCCTCCGAATCGCTATGGTATAAGGCCAGGCCGGCATTGGGATGGAGTAGATCGTAGCAATGGTTTGCCCTTCTCCCACCATAATTTTGGCATTTTCCTTTATTTCTTCTGCTTTTGCTTGTTTTCATAGATCGTAGTTGTTACTTTCTATTTACTTTCTACAGCTACAGAGAAACGATTTTTCTTACATTCAGAACAGAAAGCCATTTTCGTTTTGATGATTAGTTGTTGCTTCCTTCTGGACTTCCAAGTCAACAGACTTATGTCCCAAGCTAGTCGTTCACCATCTATTTGATTATGCCCGTTACTGTAATTCTGATCCTATATGCTGCTGGTAATGCTTTTAGTTGATTTTTAATTTCGACATATTTCTACTGGCCAGCCGACAGATTGTATCATCTTGGTGAAAATTTAGACAATCGGTTTGCCATAACATCTTATCACATGTTGGATCTATCGACATATCTGAGGTTTAGTTCTTATACTGTTAGGTCTAGATGTCATTATGTTATATCATTAACTCCATGTGTTCTTCTCAGCCCTTGTTGTCTTGACATGCAGTTTGTAAGATCTTATGTTGCTTTAAGTAGTAAATAGGATGCCCCAAGTTAGTTCGTTTCAACTGCTCGGCCTTCTATATTTACTCAGTTCTTGACTTGCTTGTTTGATGATATATGTTAGTTTTTTACTATCTTTGTAGTAAAATCTGCTGTAAGAATATGGAGTACTATCAATAGAGACTTGGAAGTATTGTCAGATATATGACGTATAATATGTTACAAGCTTTAATATATCTCGTGAGATACATGTTTGTTTCTACCATATTTTTTGGTAATGTCTGCTGTAATGATACGGATAAATTTTAGCGGTAGAGACCTGAAGATCTTGTGAGATATATGATGTATAATATAACATGAGCTTTTGATTAAAAAATCCGGCTTGCTATGCCACCCTAAGGTTCCTTAGAAAGCTGAAATATCGACATCGATAACTTTCGTACATTTTGTGGATTTTCTATTGAGTAATCTCAACACGCAAGGGTACTGAAAATGCGTAACAGATAATAGAATCTTCCACCTGTCTTTCATATAGTGTGTCCATGTTTATGATGAATTAGATGGTCGGAGCATCAGTCAAGGGGTTAGTATTTGTAGTTATATTTCATTCTGGTGATTAAACTGTCGTTAACCGTAATGTGTAGTACTTCTATAAAGTATATTTAGTTTTCAGAGAAGTTCGAAGATTTTTGGTAGCACACGTTGTAATATTGCAAAGAATGATGTTTGTGATATTTTTGCTTTCGCTTACTTGCAGGATTTGAGAAGGAATTGTTTAAGAGACAAAACGAGAAGCATGCAACCGAGCAAGAAGCTTATTTATGGTCCGTCTCTGATATGTGACACGCCCAGTATGCTACCGTCCTGCCAGATAATTCCTCGTAAGCACTATAAAGCTTCTGCTGCTATCCTGGAATATTGTTGTTTTGTGTAAATTGGTATCATTCTTACAAGTTCTGCTGTAAGCTGGATGAGCGAGAAATGTTCTTCTTCCTTTTTGATATTCACAGTCAACGATCGTGTTTCTAGACGACAGGAATCTCCTGGTTTCGGGAGCGGAGAGGTATGCAAATTTTTTACTCTTCGCGGTTTGCAAATCTGGATGACTACTTTGTAATTTTTCACCGTATGTGTAGATCAACTATATATGAATATAGTATCATCTTTTGCCGTGCTTATCAGTGTACTAGTAAATTCAAATTTTTTCAAGGATAATAGAATTTTCACATGGCTGGATCTTTTTGTGATGATAACTAATACCGGCCATCAACTTTCTCGTGATATTCGAGTCGTTGCCTTTTGTGCCGCTGTCATTCTCGCATAAAGGTTCCAACTACTGGGTTTATTGGGCCGATGTTTGCGTGCTAAGTTCTCATTTGGTATTGTTGTCAATTCTTCTGCTTTGTTGAACGCAGATTTTAAGCAGCGGAGTTTGAGGATGTGCGGCCGAGTACGCTTGTAGTCTATGCATTCACCGAGGTTTGTTTGGCAATGGGAAAAGCTTAAACTTAGGCCTCGGTCTGTATTATTGTTCTTTCTTATGCTTTTTATGTAAGCGGGTTTGATTGGTTCCTTGGAAAATAGTAGGAAATTATTTTCTCGAGAAAAAAAAAATTTTGTGGCAAAGAAATTTTCTAGTTTCTATAGGTTGGTTTGACAGAAAAAAAGAAAAGTAGCTTTTCATGTATACGTGTTTGATTGGTAAAGAAAAAAAATATATGAAAAATAGTTTTTTTATTTTTATTTAACTTGTTTGGTTAGTTGAAAAGTTTGGTATATAAATACATTTTACAAAAAAGAGGGTGTGATTACCAATTTTTTAAAATTTAACGTAATACTCACAAAGTTTTAAAAAATATAAATAATAAATAATTAAATAAAAATAAATTTTAACTATATTTTGGTAAAGATGAAATAGTTTGACAAAAGAAAAAAAATAGATGAAATAGTTTGACAAAAGAAAAAGATAGATAAAATAGTTGGACAAAAGAGATGGTGATGATGGGGATATGAAGATGGTTCTACTATATATATATATATATATATATATATATATATATATATATATATATATATATATAGGGTAAATTGCACTATTGTCTCCTGAATTTTTGGCGGAGTTTTATTTTACCCTCCAAACTCTTAAAATAGACATTCAACATCCCAAACTTTAGTTTTGTGTTCACGTTGCCTCTTCCGTCAGTTCTAATTAACGGACCCTAACAGAAGTTAACGGAAGAGCACAGTTTTGGCGGGAAATCTACTGTCAAAACCGTCCCTCATTCCGCCCAAGTGCTTTTTTATCCCTCAAAACCTCTTTTTCTCTAATTCTACCTCCAACACTCTCTCCTCCAACTCTTTCTTCCTAAGCTAACCATCTCTCTAAAATCTCTTCTCCTCCAAATCCTTCAAAGCTCTCATTATTCTATAAACTACGCCATGAATGCCTCACAATTCGTGATCCCGATATGTTTTTGCGGTGAAATTGCACAAATTAAGATATCTTGGACTGACTCAAATCCAGGGAGGCGATTTTTGGGGTGCAAAAACTATGGGTTTGGCTGTTGTATTACTCTTTTTTTAATTTTTTTTATTTGCTTATTTTTTCTTTTCTTGCACCGGTTGTGTTGAATTTTTTCTATCTACTTTCTTGTAGGTAGTTGGTGCATGTGGATTTTTGATTTGACCCTTCAGTTGGTGATCGAGCTAAAGTAATTATTATTGAACTGCTTAGGAAGAGCAGTAAGATGGAAACTAAGCTTGAGGAAATTAAAAAGGAGAAGGATTTATCTTTGATTTTTTCTTGTATTATCCTGGATCCTAATATGGGTCCTATTTTGTAATTTGATGTCCAAAGAAGGTTGTGAAGGCAATTAAAAATATGAGTCCTTTTTTTTTTTTCCCTTTCTCGAGACCTAGTTGTGCCAAATTGTAGCCGGTGTATTCCGTAAATGAATGAAGCAATAGCATGCTATCTTATTCTCAGAGAGAAAAAAAACTGTGTGCACAATGTCCAAACACAACAAATTTCTTCTTCATAATGACACATGTAATGTCATTTATACATACACACAACAACTCAAAAAACATACAGTCAAAAGTTTAGATGACATACAAAGTTACTATATCTCAAAATCACAAATCTCAAGATGAAAATAACCAACATTACAATAAGATAAGATAAAATTGGGAGGAAACATACCATAATTCGGTTTTTCGTCCTCTGAAGTTCTTCGGATCATTGTTTTGCCCATCCTTCTACTGGAGACCAAATCAAAAGAATCAAACCCTAATCTTCCAACGATGAGGAGTGTTAAGAAAACTCTAATCTTCAATGGATATCAGAGGATGTTGAAGAAGAAGACGGACAATGGAGAAGAAGGAGATGGTGGAGAAGCCTAATATACCGACCAAAAACTTAAGGGCTCCATCGTAGCTTCGGCAGAGAAGAAGTTCGATTTTCGATTTCCTCCGCAGTTTCCGACAAAACACCAAACCACATTTAACCCTTCCGTTAACTTCTGTTAGGGTCCGTTAATTAGAACTGACGGAAGGGGCAACGTGAACACAAAACTGAAGTTTGGGGTGTTGAATGTCTATTTTAAGAGTTTGGGGGGTAAAGTGAAACTTCGCCAAAAGTTTAGGGGGCAATAGTGCAATTTACCCTATATATATATAGTTTGGGGAGATAGGGATGACGGTGGGAGATGATGGAAATGACGTTTGGGGAGATAGGAATGACGGTGGGAGATGGTGGAATTGACGGGTTGGGTGGCAAACGTACACGTTTGTGAGAAAAAAGTTTTTATTTTTTTAAAATAATTTAGAAAATAAAAAGAAAAGTTTTTTGTAAAGTATGGAAAATAATTTTTTAAAAAATTTATTTTTTCTGTAAACCAAACATACGAATTTTTTTTTCCAGCCTGAAAAAAGTGTTCTAGGGTATTTTTCAAGAAACGAAAGAGGCTCTAGTGTAAGGTTCGCTCTTCGCTGCGGGTAGTTCTCTTTTTTATAAATATATTAGTACTAATAATTTTAAAAAGGCGAAGATGTTAAAATTTCACTATATATTTTGAAGCAAGGTAACAAATGAATATTTTATATAGTCTTTATCAGTAAAGGAAAACATTTATATGTTTTTTAATATAAGAAATTTTATAGAAAATCAACTACAAATATGTTCTACAAATAAAATATACATCATCAAATGCTTAAAGAATTTTCATCGAAAAGCTAAATTACTATAAAATAGATTTGAAATACAAATAAAATTGAACAATTCAGTACAAAATATTTTCTATGTACGAATAAAAAATCTAACTGTTAGAAGAAAAATCATAACCCTTCTTAGGGATAATTGCCTATATAACCTTCAAAACTTCGGAAATATCTTATTTATCCCTTCTTTTTTTTTCCTTTCCAAACAGTTAGAAACTTCGGAAAAATCATAACCCTTTTTTTTTTCCTTCAAAACTTCGGAATTTGTTAGAAAGGAAAAAAATCAAAACTTCAAAACTTCGGAAAAATCTATGTTTTTCCTTTCAAAACATCGGAAAAATCTAACTGTTAGAAGAAGACCTTATTTTTGAGACACAAGTATGACACTTTTAAATCCTTCAAAGAATTTATCTTTCGTGTTCAAAATGAAAAAGGTTGTATTATTTCTAAATTAGAAGTGATCCTGGTGGTGAATTCGAAAATCGTAATTTTGAAGAGTTTTGCAATGAATTGGGAATAGAACATTAGTTTGCTACCCCTCGTACACCTCAACAAAATGGGGTTGTTGAACGCAAAAATAGATCTCTCCAAGAGATGGCTAGATCTATGTTAATTGAGGGGGAGTTGCCAAAGTATTTTTGGGCCGAAACTGTAAACACGGCTTGTTACATCATGAACCGTGTTCTAATTCGACCAATTCTTGAGAAAATCCCCTTTGAGTTATGGTATAGTAGAATTCCCAATATTGGTTATTTTAAAATTATTGTGTCACGCCCCGGGCTAGTTTTAGAAGCAAAAATACGTGCCAATTTTTTTTTTGAAAGCCTAGCCTGCGCCACGTACAGACCCGCCACAAATATAGGGTCCACTGTACACACGGACAGAGCCTCCCCTGTATTTGCACGGCGTACACAACATACAACAGGATCACAACCACCATTCATTCATCACAACAATACAACAGCTTAATCAGATTCATACGGTCGGTGGTGATCGCCTGTCGTTCCGAGCGATCCTAGTACATTGGTTTATCTGTTGCTTCACGGCTCGTTGCCGTTATGTAGATTGAGCATTCGCATCGATCGTCACAGCTCTTCTAGCACTTCACGTACACCCACGGTCTGATCCACCGCCTGGGGGTGTTCTTTTCTGAAAAAAAGGTCGTTGAGTTTGGTTCCGACCCGTGAGCCTTGATGTGTTGCGTGCAGAAGGTTTATGTGCCGAGAGATGAGCAGGTTGTGACAGTGCCAGGAATACGTCCCGGTGGCTATGGATTGGGTTTACTTTGTGGTTACCTCCATTGATGCATATACTAGTTGCTTACAGTAGCATAGTTGTTCAGTTGTATGTCAGCCTCATACTTACTTGTGCTACTGTTTACCTTATCTATCTTTTGTTGACCCTCGTGCCAGTGTGTACACCTCGCCTTCGTCGGCTTACAGTACCCACTGGAAGGGGAGACATGTTTACATGTTCTCACCCCCCACCCTCGTTGTTGTTTTCAGGTCAGCAGGGTGGTGAGAGTCGGGACGCAGCGAGGCACGCCTAGTTAGTGGTACTAGAGGTCCCGACCTGTGAGGCTTTCCTCTCCAGATTTGGTTATTACCCTTATCCTCTATCAGTTAGTTATGGATATGGTTCAGTTACACTGTGGTGGTTTTATCTAGCATGTTATATTTTGGTTGATTGTCTTGGATGCTTAGATCTCGTGGTTATGGTTTAGTATCCATGTGTGGATTGCATGTTTAGACTTTTGGATGTCGATGCTTTCAGATCTATCATGGTGGCCTTTAATCGCATATCTTGGATTTCTACCCCTCGTGGTAGCGTTTTCAAATAAAGGTTTCCGTGTGGGAAACCATTTTCAAATGAATTTCCGATCGATCGATTTTGAGATTTCAAAAGAGAGTTCTCGTGTGGAGAACGGTTTTCAAATGATTCTTGAATGTTTGATATTAGGGTTTCAAAATAAAGCTTCTGGGTAAGGAGCAATTTTCTAGAATGATCTGTTATTTGTGCATCGCATCATCCTCCGCCTAAGGACTTGCTTAGATTCATACAGGTTTAAGAACTGTTAACTGTATGAATCTTATTGAGCTGTTGTGTTGTTGTGTTGAATGAATGGTGGTTGTGATCTTGATGTATGTTGTGTACGCCGTGCAAATACAGGGGAGGCTCTGTCCGTGTGTACAGTGGACCTTGTATTTGTGGCGGGTCTGTACGTGGCGCGGGCTAGGCTTTCAAAAAAAAAAAATTTGGCACGTATTTTCGCATCTAAAACTAGCCCGGGACGTGACAGATTAAGATGGTATCAGAGAGTAAAGGGTACAAACACTCATTCATTCATAACTTGTAACTGAACCACTGGTTAGGCTGACCCATAGGAAGACCTAAGATGTATAGGTGCACGAGTTCGAGGGGTTTGTTTCGTCTTGTGTTTTGTGGGAGTTGCCGACCCCTTTCTCTTGCGCAGGTTTCTGTGTTTTGCAGATGACTTGTGGTCGTGGTAGACCTCCTCGTCCGGGTCGTGGTGGTAGGCGTGCGCCTGCGGAGCCGTCTGCTGGTGTTCCGATTCGGGCTATTGCGGCTGGTTCGAGTGAGGAGCTGGCAGGAGGCGGACAGCCTGGTGTGGACCGTACCCTGTGTGCTTGAGGCCGAGGCGAGGGGTCAGCTGACGACCCTCTCCGGCATGTTTCGGCTTGTTCCGGTAGTTTGAGCAGCAGTAGGCTACGACGACTGTCGCTCCAGCCCCTCCTACTCCTTCGTCGAGTGCCCCGATGACTGCAGACCCTCCTGTGGCACCCACGCCGTTGTGGCCACGACAGCGACTACGTCGGCTGTTTCGCGTGTGGACGCCGATCAGTGATTGGGGGTGGTGGCCACATCCGAGCGCGATTGGCGAATTTTCCTGAGTTTTGATCTGCCCTTGTTCGCAGACTCGTGCTCCTTTTAGTGGTGGTGGTGGAGTACTAGACAGATACCAAGTGGCAGGGTGTATTCCCCTTTGCGTAACCACTCGTTGGCAGGTGGTGGCCATTGTGGGCTAGGTGACGCCACTTGGTGGATCTGTGTTGTAGTTTGGGGTGTTCTTGCCCTGGCCCCACTTTTCGTGTAGAGCACGAGGGCCACTGCGAGCGTCTCTACGGAGACGGTGCTTTGAGCGGTTTCGACCGCAGTTTGGGTGTTACCCTCTCTGTTTTGTTGGGTAGGGCGGTGAAGCCTACCCCTCTGACGTATTGCTGGTGGAATCGTCAGTGTTGGTCTTTCGACCTTTAGCTAGTTCTTGCGTCGAACTGACGTGTACTAGACTGAGTGGACACTGTTTGGTGTCGGGTTTTTGTTGGTGCCTACATGGTTTGCGGCTATCCTAACGCCTAAATTGGTGTGTTTTGGGATTTCTGGTAGTATTTGTAGGCTTTCGTGTTGCCGCGAGATCTTCCAGGTTCTCGTTGGAAGTCTCACCGCGTTCGACGTTGGTTAGTCAACGCTGGATTTGTTCTTCCTTCGCTTTGGTTCGTGTGGTTGACGACCCTTTGTCGCCTGTAGCCGTCGGTCTGTTGTTGGAAGCCGAAGACTCCTAGGGAGTTGGCTCAGGGCGGACTTGGTTTTGTGGGTCAGTTTGCTGTTTTCCGTTAATTAGGTGATTCTTTCGTGACTTGGTCGAGCTTTGGAGTTGGTTGACCTGGTACCTTTGTGGTGTTGCCAACTGGTTGTTGGCGTTTGATCTTGGGATATTTCGCTTTTTTTTATAAGTACGTTGGCTGCAGACAACGTAGTGTCAAAAGTTAGGACGAAATACCCTATCCCTTTTGGGACTGTCAGGATTGGGTCGGTGCTTTCTTTTGCAAGACAATCTCTCTACGTCGTCTTGTGGGAAAGCTGTGTGGTGGTCATCCCTGATCACGTAGTGAGCCTTGAGCTGATCCTGGCGTGGTTTTGCGCAGTTAATTTGCCATCACTGCGGATGGTTTGACTCCGGTTGAGTCTGGTTGTCTTTTAGCTCGGTAGCTGTGCCTTCACAACTGAAAGGTTTGTTTTGCGAGGTGATCTCGGTTTTTGCTAGGTATTTTGGTGACCTGGTGTCGGGAGCCTGGTTGTTGGCTCCGAGATCTCTGTGCGTGTGTTTGCGTATAAGGTTTTCGTCGCGACTTCCGTGTAGTCTTGGTTGGAGCGCGTGTCCGATCACTTGGAGACAGGCGTTTGCCATCACTGGTGTTTTTATCGTTTGTTGCGATTGGCAACCCTGTGCACCAGAGTGATGGACTCGCAAGGTGTTACGTTGGTTTGATTGTGAGTTCGAGCTTATCGAGATGACGGTGATGTTTTAGTACCCTCTACCGTAGATCTACGATCTCTTCCACCGACTCTAGGGAGCCTCGATTTTCTCGAAGTATGTTCTGCAGCCAAGTTATCTTTAGCTGAAGATCAAGGCCGAGGACGTTGCGATAACGGCCCTCCGGACTCGTTACGGGCGTTACGAGGTCACGGTTATGTCGTTCGGTTTGACGAACGCCCCGGCAGTTTTTTGGATTTGATGAACTGGGTTTTCGGCAGTTCTTGGATCAATTTGTCATTGTCTTCTTTGACGACATACTGATCTTTTTGAGAAGTTTCTTTCTTGGTTCACATCGTGACGTAGGCTGGTTTGTGGTGGAACCAAGGAATGTGGACTCTGTAGTGGATTGGCCTGTTCCGACTTCTGTGACGGAGATTAGGAGCCTCCTCGGCTTGGCGAGTTGTTACCGGTGATTTGTTGAGGGTTTCTCAAGATCGCCGCCCCTTTGAGCAAGCTGACGAGGAAGGGTGTGAAGTTTCTATAGACTCCCGCTTGTCGGATGAGCTTCTAGGGGCTGTTGGACAGTTTGACTCGTACCCCTATCTTAGCATTGCCGCAGTTTGGTGAGGATTTTGTGGTCTACTGCGATGCGTCTCGGATAGGATTGGGGTGCGTGCTCATGCAGCAAGAGAAGGTCATCGCGTATGCTTCGCGCCAGCTGAAGGACTACGAGAAGAACTATCCGACGCATGATCTCGAGCTTGCAGCTGTGGTTTTCGCCCTCAAGCTTTGGAGGCACTATCTGTATGGAGCGCATTGCGAGATGTTCACGGATCATCAGAGTCTGAAGTACCTCTTCACCCAGAAGAAGCTGAACCTCAGACAGAGACGGTGGCTTCAGCTTTTGGAAGGATTATGACATCTCCATTAAGTACCATCCGAGCAAGGCGAATGTCGTGGCGGACGCCTTTAGCCGGAGGCAGCCTTCGGCGGAGATGACTCTCATGATCACCGACCAGGAGCGATTGGTGGTGCAGTTTCGTCGACTAAAGTTGGAGATTTTACCTTATGGAGCTACCGCATAGTTGTTGACTTTGGAGGTGCAACCCACCTTGTCGGATCAGATTTCCAGTGGGCAGCTGATGGATCCGCACTTGCAGAGAGTGCGAGCAGAGGCCGAGCAGGGCAGAGATGGTGACTTCACGTTACTTGCTGATGGTTTCCTTCGCTTCAAGGACAGAGGTGTGTGCCCAGTGATCGGGATTTGAGGCGTGAGATTTTGACTGAGGCACACCGGTCGCCGTACACCGTTCATCCTGGAGGGACGAAGATGTACCGCGACTTGAGGCAGAGTTTTTGGTGGCCTGGTATGAAGCTGGACGTGGCTCGGCATGTTGCTCAGTGCTTGATTTGTCAGCAGGTGAAGGCTGAGCATCAGCGACCAGCAGGGAAGCTTCGACCGTTGCCTGTACCTGTAGGGAGGTGGGAGCAAATCACCATGGATTTCGTCACCGGGTTGCCTCGTTCTCAGCGAGGTCATGTTGCGATTTGGGTTTTTTTGTGGACTGTTTGACGAAAGCATCTCACTTCCTACCAGTACACGCGACTTAGTCTCGGGATCGACTAGCGCAGCTCTACTTGGATGAAATTGTCAGGCTGCTTGGGGTGCCAGTGTCGATCGTCTCTGATCGGGATTCTCGCTTCGTTTCTTAATTCTAGAGGAGCTTGCGGCAGGCTCTGGGAACGAAGCTCTTCTTCAGCTCAGTTTACCACCCTCAGAGTGATGGGCAGTCGGAGCGTGTTATCCAGACTCTCGAGAATATGCTCCGGGCATGCATTTTGGATTTTGGTGAGGGCTGGTTCAGGTACCTCTCCTTGGTGGAGTTCGCCTACAACAACAGCTTCCAAGCGAGCGTTGGATTGGCACCGTGCGAGGCGTTGTATGGACGTCGTTGTCGATCACCGATCTGTTGGGATGACGTGGGTGAGCGTCGTGTGATCGAGCCTGACCTGTTGGAGGACGCAGAGGCCAGAATTCGTAGTGCGAGGCAGCGGCTGCTGACTGCGCAGAGCCAGCTGAAAAGCTACGCGGACCAGCGACGATGGGACCTAGTGTTTCAGGTCGGTGAGCATGTGCTGCTCAGGGTGTCGCCGTCTCGAGGGATCAAGCGGTTCGGATTGCGGAGCAAGCTTGTCCGCGTTTCGTGGGACCGTTCGTGATCCTTGAGCATGTGGGTCCAGTGGCTTACCGGTTAGCTCTTCCTCCTAGTCTTGCTCGGGTGCTCAATGTATTTCGTGTGTCCTTGCTTCGGAAGTACATCCCCGACCCTTCTCATGTGATCAGCCCGACAACGGTTCAGCTGAGGGAGGATCTCAGCTACGGTGTGGTGCCTTTGAGGTTTTTGGCTCGCAAGGTGAAGCTGTTGAGGAACTGGAGTTTTCTGTATGTGAGAGTACTGTGGACGAGTCGCGAGGAGCGCCAGGCTACTTGGGTGCTGGAGTTTGCTTTGCGTGAGAGGTATCCGCTGTTGTTCGCGGATGGTGTGTGTGTAAGTTTCGGGGACGAAACTTCTTGTTAGGTGGGAGTGATGTGAGAATTCGAATTTTGAAAATTTGGATTCTGTATTCCTCTCCCCTGTTACTGTGTATTTGATCTGTATCCGTATATATATATGTATGGGTATATATATATATGTATATATATGTAGTATATATAGTATTTTATATTGTTTTAAGTTTGTTGCAGAGAGAGAGAACGGCTTAATGGTGTAATTCGGAGTCCGATTCTGACGATCCAAAATGGTAGATTCGATGTCTCGGCAGTGCTGAACGCGATGGCGCTATCCGTGTTGACATGCGACGGACGGATCAAAAGTTATCGCAAGTTCTTCACTGAGGGGTCGAATTGTATATTTTGCAGTTTCGCAATCTGGACCCTATTTTGTGCACCGTTTCGCGTAAGATTGCTTGTGGAGGGGTGTCTGGGCATTTTTGTTCTGCTGTGAGGGACCCAGGGGCTATTTGCAAGGTTTGAGGGGTGTTTTTGCATTTGTGCTTGTGTGTATATGTGTGTGTGAGTGGAGGTTGGATCTCCTCACTTTCTCTTCTCCCTCGGCCACCCCAGCTGCGAGCCCCCAGCTCCCCTAGCTCCCCTGCTTCCTCCCCGAGCTCCGCCGGCCGCCGCCGACCCCCCCTTGGCCGGCGCAACTCCGGCCATCTTCCTCTCCTCATTTTCTTCTTTTCTTCTTCTTTTTCTTCTTATTCTCCTCCTTCTCTGCAGTGTGCACCCAGGGTGAACCCATGCCTGAGGTCATCCTGAGGTGGCACAGCTGTCGGAGCCGTCGCCCTGCCGCCGGGAGCCGCCGGGCGCCGCCGCCAAGCTGCTGTGGCTGCTGCTAGGGCAGCAGCTGGCCGAGGCTAGTGGGCCCGAGCCGCCGCTGCCTCCCGCCGCCTTGGAGGGTGAGCATCGTCACCCTCGAGTCCTCCGGCGCCGCCCCCTGCCTCCCCGGCCGTCGCCGTGCCGCCGGAGCGCCGCCGCAGCCGCCGCGGGCTCGGCTAGGGCATCTTGGGCAGCCGCGGCCGAGCTTGCTCCGCCGCCGCCGTCGCCGGTTTCCTTTGTCGCGGTCACCGGCCAACCGACGTCCAGCGGGCCCCTCTTGCCGGTGCTCGCCGTCCCGACCGCCGACGCCACCGTTCGTTGCCGTGCCGCCGTGCCCTAGCGAACCAGAGAGTGGGCTTCCTCCCCGCGCCGCCGCCGCCGCTTCCCGCCGTCGACTGAGGTGAGCGCCCTCTTCCTTGGGTCCCCCGTATCCGACCCTGGCCGCCGCGCGCCGTGCATGTCGGCCGGCCGCCGGCCGGAGCTGGTTGCTCCGGCCAGGGTATGTTTTGTTGTTGTTTTGGCCGCATATGAGGGTTTGAGCTCCCTGTTGCCTCCCGAAGCCCGGGAAGGTGAGCACGATGATCGTGGCGATGCGCTGATCATCATGCTCACCTTAGTCGTTTTGGTTGAGCCGTTTCGCTGTTCGGCCAATGTCGAGCTATGTCATCGCATGTTGGCACTATTTTTTATGCAATTTTTGGGCTTGCGACTAGTCCTATCGCAGTGGGACTGTGAGCACGGCCTCCGTTATGTCGTTAACTATCCGCTGGTGCTTGCGGAAGGTCATGCGGACGTACGGATTGCTCGAACAGCCTTATTTATTGCTTGTATGTTTGTAGTTGTTGCTTGTTTTGCGATTGTGGCAGTGTTGCGACGCTGCGGGCAGCAAGGGCAAGGCCCTTGAGACCCTGTGGACTGGTTGTCCAACCCCTTCGCCCTTCGTGGAGATCCGGATTAATTTCCGATGCGTTTTTCGATGAATTAATCGGCGAAACGCATGTTTTTAGTTGTGCGACTCACTCGCTATTTTCGTGAGTGACTTGGCTTCGTCATTTAGCCTCGTTGGCTGTTCCTCATCGCTGTCCCGAAGTTTCGAGGACAGCGGATGAGTGACGAAGGGTTCCGGTGTCAAATCGGCGCGACCCGGGAAGCCGTTTCGGGTGCGTTTGGTGTTCATGGCACCCCGAGCTTGTGCTCGCTGTCCCATCACTTGGTTTTGTGTGTTCGGGGACAGCGAGGGACTTGTTTGGCTGTTCGGTACCCTTCCGGGGCTTAGTGTGGTTTCGGGATCGTCCTGGTGGGTTTCCGGGCTATCCGTCGGTTCCGGGATGTGAGAGCTTTGTGTTTTGCGTCGACTTGGTGGACCTTGACTCTGTGAGTCTTTCGTAGGTCCTGTCACGGTTTCCGAGAGCCGTCGGTGTTAGATTTGATCTTTCGACATATGGGTACTTCGATCCAGAGTCGGTTCAGTGGACTACGGGGATACCTTTCTATCATTTCTCTTGCATTACAGTTATTAGTTCACTTGACTCCCGTTGACTCTCCTTATATGTGCTTGGATAGTAGAGTAGTTGTGGTTTGCATGATTCTTGAGACGACCTAGTCGGTCGGTGGTGATCGCCTGTCGTTCTGAGCGATCCTAGTACATTGGTTTATCTATTGCTTCCCGGCTCGTTGCCGTTCTGTGGATTGAGCATTCGCATCGATCGTCACAGCTCTTCTAACACTTCACGTACACTCGCGGTCTGATCCACCGCCTGGGGGAGTTCTTTTCCGAAAAAGGGTCGTTGAGTTTGGTTCCGACCCGTGAGCCTTGATGCTTTGTGTGCAGAAGGTGTATGTGCCGAGAGATGAGCAGGTTGTGACAGTGCCAGGGATACGTCCCGGTGGCTATGGATTGGGTTTTCTTTGTGGTTACCTCCATTGATGCATATACTAGTTGCTTACAGTAGCATAGTTGTTCAGTTGTATGTCAGCCTCATACTTACTTGTGCTACTGTTTACCTTATCTATCTTTTGTTGACCCTCGTGCCGGTGTGTACTCCTCGCCTTCATCAGCTTGCGGTACCCACTGGGAGGGGAGACATGTTTACATGTTCTCACCCCCCGCCCTCGTTGTTGTTTTCAGGTCAGCAGGGTGGTGAGAGTCGGGACACCAGCGAGGCACGCCTAGTTAGTGGTACTAGAGGTCCCGACCTGTGAGGCTTTCCTCTCCAGATTTGGTTATTACCCTTATCCTCTATCAGTTAGTTATGGATATGGTTCAGTTACACTGTGGTGGTTTTATCTAGCATGTTATATTTTGGTTGATTGTTTTGCATGCTTAGATCTCGTGGTTATGGTTTAGTATCCATGAGTGGATTGCATGTTTAGACTTTTGGATGTCGATGCTTTCAGATCTATCATGGTGGCCTTTTATCGCATATTTTGGATTTCTACCCCTCGTGGTAGCATTTTCAAATAAAGGTTTCCGTGTGGGAAACAATTTTCAAATGAATTTCCGATCGATCAACTTTTGAGATTTCAAAAGAGAGTTCTCGTGTGGAGAACGGTTTTCAAATGATTCTTGAATGTTTGATATTAGGGTTTCAAAATCAAGCTTCTGGGTAAGGAGCAATTTTCTAGAATGATCTGTTGTTTGTGCATCGCATCATCCTTCGTCTAAGGACTTGCTTAGATTCATACAGGTTTAAGGACTGTTAACTGTATGAATCTTATTGAGCTGTTGTGTTGTTGTGTTGAATGAATGGTGGTTGTGATCCTGATGTATGTTGTGTACACCGTGCAAATACAGGGGAGGCTCTGTCCGTGTGTACAGTGGACCTTGTATTTGTGGCGGGTTTGTACGTGGCGCGGGCTAGGCTTTCAAAAAAAAAAATTGGCACGTATTTCCGCATCTAAAACTAGCCCGGGGCGTGACAGTATACGTATATATATATATGTATGGGTATATATATATGTATATATATAGTATATTTAGTGTATTTTTATTATTTTAAGTTTTGTTGCGGAGAGAGAACGGCTTAACGGTGCAATCCGTAGTCTGTTTCTGACGATCCAAAATGATAGATTCGATGTCTCGGCAGTGCTGAACGCGATGGCGCAATCCGTTTCGACATGCAACGGACGGATTGAAAGTTGTTCCATGTTCTTCGCCGAGGGGTCGTATTGCACATTTTGCAGTTTCGCGATCTGGACCCTGTTTCTCGCACCGTTTCACGTGAGATTGCTTGTGGAGGGGTGTCTGGGCATTTTGTTCCTGCTGTGAGGGACTGAGCCTTTTCCTGTGTTTGAGGGGTGTTTTTGCAATTGTGCAAGTGGGTTTATGTGTGTTGTGGGTGTGTGTGAGTGGAGGTTGGAAACCTCACTCCCTCTCTCTCCCTCAGCCTCCCCAGCAGTGAGCCCCAGCTCCCCCAGCTCCTCAGCCACCTCCCCGAGCTCGACCGGCCGCCGCCGACCATCCCTGGCCGGCGCAACCCCGGCCACTCTCTCTCTCTCTCACTCTCTCTTTTCTTCTTCTTTTTCCTTCTTCTTTTTCTTGCCTTCTTGGCCGTGACCCTGGGAGGACCCTCCTTGCATGTGGATCTCCTCCTGAAGGATGCCCCGATGCCGTAGGCCCTTCCCTGGCGCCTGTCACCGCCGCCAGCGCCGCCGCGCCGTCCCTGCTGCTGCTGCAGGCCTCGTGCGGGCTGAGCTTCCTCAACCCGAGCCGCCGCAGCCTCCTGTCGCCGCTGCTGCCGCACGCCGGCATCTGGGGGTCTGCCGCCGCCGTCACCTCCTTTCCCGGTCGCCCTCGTGCCGCCGACGAGCCGCCGCAGACGCCGCAACCGCGCTAGGGTTGTTTCGGCCGAGAGCGTCGCGCCGCCGGCACCGCCGGTTGTTTCTGTCGCGGCCGCCTCCTACCCGACGTCCGACGACGCTAGCTTGCCGGTGCTCGCCGTCCGGACTGCTGCCGCCGCCGTTCATTGCTGGAGTGGGTATGGCCGAGCCTTTTCGGAGCTAGGGCTCTCCCCCACGCCGCCGCCGCCGCAGCCCGTCACCGTCTGAGGTGAGCACTGTCCTCCTTGGGTCCCCCGCATCCATCCCTGGCCGTCGCTGGCCGTGCATGCCGGCCGGCAGCCGGCCGGAGCTTGTTGCTCCGGCCAGGGTCTTTTTTTGGCTGGTTTTGGCCGCGAGCTTGTGTTTAGGCTCCCCGTTGCCTCCCGAAGCCCAGGAAGGTGAGCACGATGATCGCGGCGACGCGCTGATCATCATGCTCACCTTAGATTTCGTTTTGGTTGAGCCGTTTCGCTGTTCGGCCGATATCGAGCAATTTCATCGTATGTTGACGCTATTTTTATGGGATTTTTGGGCTTGCGACTGGTCCAGTCATAGTGGGGCTGTGAGCATGGCCTCCGTTACATCGTTACCTATCCGCTGGTGCTTGCGGAAGGTCGTGCGGACGTACGGATTGCTCGAACGGCCTAATTTATCGCTTGTATGTATGTAATTGTTGCTTGTTTGTGGACTTTGGTGTTTGTGGCAGCGTTGCGACGCTGCGGGCAACAAGGGCATGACCCTTGAGACCCTGTGGACTGGTTGTCCAACCCCTTCGCCCTTCGCGGAGATCCGGATTTATTTTCGATGCGTTTTTCGATGAATTAATCGGCGAAATGCGTGTTTTTAGTTGTGCGACTCACTCGCTATTTTTGTGAGTGCCTTGGCTTTGTTGTTTAGCCTAGTTGGCTGTTCCTCATCGCTGTCCCGAAGTTTCGAGGACAGCGGATGAGTGACGAGGGGTTCCGGTGCCAAATCAGTATTTTTCGGGAACCAGGAAAGCCGTTTCGGGTGCGTTCGGTGCTCGTGGCACCCCGAGCTTGTGCTCGCTGTCCCGTCACTTGGTTTTGTGTGTTCGGGGACAGCGAGGGACTTGGTTGGCTGTTTGGTACCCCTCTGGGGCTTAGTGTGGTTTCGGGATCGTCCCGGTGGGTTTTCCGGGCGATCTGTCGGTTTCGGGATGTGAGAGCTTTGTGTTTAGCATCGACTTGGTGGACCTTGACCCTGTGAGTCTTTCGTAGGTCCTGTCGCGGTTCCTGAGAGCCGTCGGTGTTAGATTTGATCTTTCGACAGGTGGGTACTTCGATCCGGAGTCGGTTCAGTGGACTACGGTGATACATTTCTATCCCTTCTCTTGCATTTCAGTTATTAGTTCACTTGACTCCCGTTGACTCTACTTATGTGTGCTTGGATAGTAGAGTAGTTGTGGTTTGCATGATTATTGAGATGACCCAGTTGGTCGGTAGTGATCGCCTGTTGTTCCGAGCGATCCTCGTTGTGGTTTATCAGTTGCTTTGCGGCTCGTTGTCGTTCTGTGGATTGAGCATTCGCATCGATCGTCACAGCTCCCTAGCACCTCACGTATGCCAACGGTCTGATCCACCGTTTGGGCTTCTTTTCCGGAAAAGGGTCGTTGAGTTTGGTTCCGACCCGTGAGCCTCGACGCAGTGCGTCTGGTAGGTTTTGTGCCGTTGGTTGAGCAGGTTGTGACAGTGCCAGGGATACGTCCCTGTGGCCTGGTGGTGATTGGGTATACTTTGTGGTTATCTCCTTTGATGCATATACCAGTTGCTTACAGTAGCATAGTTGTTCAGTTGTATGTCAGCCTCATACTTACTTGTGCTACTGTTTACCTTATCTATCTTTTGTTGACCCTCGTGCCGGTGTGTACTCCTCGCCTTCGTCAGCTTGCGGTACCCACTGGGAGGGGAGACATGTTTACATGTTCTCACCCCCAGCCTTCGTTGTTGTTTTCAGGTGAGCAGGGTGGTGAGAGTCGGGACGCAGCGAGGCACGCCTAGTTAGTGGTACTAGAGGTCCCGACCTGTGAGGTTTCCCTCTCCAGATTTGGTTTTACCCTTATCCTCTATCAGTTAGTTATGGATATGGTTCAGTTACACTGTGGTTGTTTTGTCTAGCATGCTATGATTTTTGGTACAGTTATATTTTGGATGTGCTTTCTTGCATGCTTAGATATTGTGGATTTGGTTTAGTATTCACGTGTGGATTGCATGCTTAGACTCATTGGATGCTGATACTTTAGATCTAACTTTGTTGCTTTATGTCACACATCTTGGTTTTCTACCCCTCGTGGTAGCATTTTCAAATAAAGGTTTCCGTGTGGGAAACAGTTTTCAAATGGATTTTCGATCGATCGAATTTTGGGATTTCAAAGAGAGTTCTCGTGTGGAGAATGGCTTTCAAATGATTCTTGAATGTTTGATATTAGGATTTCAAATAAAGCTTCTGGGTTAGGAGCAATTTTCTAGAATGATCTGTTGTTTGTGCATCGCATCATCCTTCGCCTAAGGACTTGCTTAGATTCATACAGGTTTAAGGACTGTTAGCTGTATGAATCTTATTGAGCTGTTGTGTTGTTGTGATGAATGAATGGTGGTTGTGATCCTGTTGTATATTGTGTACGCTATGCAAATACAGGGGAGGCTCTGTCCGTGTGTACAGTGGACCCTGTATTTGTGGCGGGTCTGTACGTGGCACGGGCTAGGCTTTCAAAAAAAAAGAAAAGAAATTTGGCACGTATTTTCGCTTCTAAAACTTGCCCGGGGCGTGATAGATTAAGATGGTATAAGAGCGTAAAGGGTACAAACACTCATTCATTCATAAACTTGTAACTGAACTACTGGTTAGGCTGACCCATAGGAAGACCTAAGATGTATAGGTGCGCGAGTTCGAGGGTTTTGTGTTCGGCTTGTGTTTTGTGGGTGTTGCCGACCCCTTTTCTCTTATGCAGGTTTCTGTGTTTTGCAGATGGCTTGTGGTCGTGGTAGACCTCCCCATCCGGGTCGTGGTGGTAGGCGTGCGCCTGCGGAGCCGTCTGCTGGTGTTCAGACTCGGGCTATTGCGGCTGGTTCGAGTGAGGAGCTGGCAGGAGGAGGACAGCCGATGAGGACCGTACCCTGTGTGCTTGAGGCCGAGGCGAGGGGTCAGCTGACGATCCTCTCCGGCATGTTCCGACTTGTTTCGGTAGTTTGAGCAGCAGCAGGCTACGGCGACTGCCGCTCCAGCCCCTCCTACTCCTTCGCCGAGTGCCCCGATGACTGCAGACCCTCCTGTGGCACCCACGCCATTGTGGCCACGACCGCGACGATGACAACGACTACGTCGGCTGTTTCGCGTGTGGACGCCGATCCCGTGATTAGGGATGGAGGCCACATCCGAGCGCGATTGGCGGATTTCCTGAGGTTCGATCCGCCCTTGCTCGCAGACTCGTTCTTCTTTTAGAAGTGGTGGTGGAATACCAGACAGATACCAAGTGGCAGGGTGTTTTCCCCTTTGCGTAACCACTCGTTGGCTGGTGGTGGCCCTTGTGTGCTAGGTGACGTCACTTGGTGGATCTGTGTTGTCGTTTGGGCTATTCTTGCCCTGGCCCCACTTTTCGTGTAGAGCACGAGGCCACTGCGAGCGTCTCTACGGAGACGGTGCTTTGAGCGGTTTCTACCGCAGCTTTGGTGTTACCCTCTCTGTTTTGTTGGGTAGGGCGGTGAAGCCTACCCCTCTGACGTCTTGCTGGTGGAATCGTTAGTGTTGGTCTTTCGACCTTTAGCTAGTTCTTGCGTCAAACTGACGTGTACTAGACTGAGTGGACACTGTTCGGTGTCGGATTTTTGTTGGTGCCTACATGGTTTGCGGCTATCCTAACGCCTAAATTGGTGTGTCTTGGGATTTCTGGTGGTATTTGTTGGCTTTCGTGTTGCCGCGAGATCTTTCAGGTTCTTGTTGGAGGTCTCACCGCGTTCGACGTTGGTTAGTCGACGCTGGATTTGTTCTTCCTTCGCTTTCGTTCGTGTGGTTGCCAACCCTGCGTTGCCTGTAGCCGTCGGTTTGTTGTTGGAAGCCGAAGACTCCTAGCGAGTTGGCTCAGGGCAGACCTTGTTTTGTGGCTCGGTTTGCTTCTTCTCGTTAATTCGGTGATTCGTCTGTGATTTTTGGTCCAGTTTTTGGGTTGGTTGACCTGGTACATTGGTGGTGTCGCCAACTGGTTGTTGGCATTTGATCTTGGGATATTTCGTTTTCTTTTGATAAGTACGTTGGCTGCAGACAACGTAGTGTCAAAAGTTTGGACGAAATACCCTATCCCTTTTGGGACTGTCAGGATTGGGTTGGTGCTTTCTCTTGCAAGACAATCTCTCTGCGTCGTCTTGTGGAAAAGCTGTGTGGTGGTCATCCCTGATCACGTAGTGAGCCTTGAGCTGATCCTGGAGTGGTTTCGCGCAGTTGATGTGCCATCACTGCGGATGGTTTGACTCCGGTTGAGTTCGGTTGCCTTTAGCTTGGTAGCTGTGCCTTCACAGCTAAAGGTTTGTTTTGCGAGGTGATCTCGGTTTTTGCCAGGTGTTTTGGTGACCTGATGTCGGGAGCCTGGTTGTTGGCTCCGAGGTCTCTGTGCGTGTGTTTGCTTACAAGGTTTTCGTCGCGACTTCCGTGTAGTCTTGGTTTGGAGCGCGTGTCCGATCACTTGGAGACAGGTGTTTGCCATCACTGGTGTTTTTATCGTTTGTTGCTATTGGCAACCCTGTGCACCAGAGTGATGGACTCGTAGGGTTTTACGTTGGTTTGATTGTGAGTCCAGCGAGATGACGGTGATGTTTTAGTACCCTCTACCGCAGATCTACGATCTCTTCGACCGGCTCCAGGGAGCCTCGGTACTCTCGAAGATTGATCTGCAGCCTGGTTATCTTCAGCTGAAGATCAAGGCCGAGGACGTTGCGATGACGGCCTTCTGGACTTGTTACGGGCTTTACGAGGTCACGGTTATGCCGTTCGGTTTGACGAACGCCCCGGTAGTTTTTTGGATTTGATGATCTGGGTTTTTCGGCAGTTCTTGGATCAATTTGTCGTGGTCTCCTTTGACGACATACTGATCTATTCGAGAAGTTTCCTTCTTGGGTCACATCGTGACGCAATCTGGTATTGCGGTGGACCCAAGGAAGGTGGACTCTGTAGTGGATTGGCCTGTTCCGACTTCTGTGGCGGAGTTTAGGAGCTTCCTCGGCTTGGCGAGTTGTTACCGGCGATTTGTGGAGGGTTTCTCTAAGATCGCCGCCCCTTGAGCAAGCTGCCGAGAAAGGGCGAGAAGTTTCTGTGGAGCTGAAGGACAGTTTGACTTGTGCCCCTATCTTAGCATTGCCACAGCCTGGTGAGGATGTTGTGGTCTACTGCGATGCATCTTGGATAGATTTGGGGTGCGTGCTCATGCAGCAAGAGAAGGTCATCGCGTATGCTTCGCGCCAGTTGATGGACTACGAGAAGAACTATCTGGCGCTCGATCTCGAGTTAGCAACAGTGGTGCTCGCTCTCAAGCTTTGGAGACACTACCTGTACGGAGCGCATTATGAGATGTTCACGGATCATCAGTGTATGATGTACCTCTTCAAGGAGTTGAACCTCATACAGAGACGGTGGCTTGAGCTTTTGAAGGATTACGACACCTCCATCCAGTACCATCCGGGCAAGGCGAACGTCGTGGCGGACGCCTTTAGCCGGAAGCGGCCTTCGGCAGAGCTGTCTCTCATGATCACCGACCTGGAGCGATTGGTGGTGGAGTTTCGTCGACTAGAGTTGGAGTTTTACCTCATGGAGCTACCGCACAGTTGTTGACTTTGGTGGTGCAGCCCACCTTGTCTGATCGGATTTTCGGTGGGCAGCTGATGGATTCGCACTTGCAGAGAGTGCGAGCAGAGGCCGAGCAGGGCAGAGATGGTGACTTCACGTTACATGCTGATGGCTTCCTTCGAGGACGGAGGTGTGTACTCAGTGATCCGGATTTGAGGCGAGAGATTTTGACTGAGGCACACCAGTCGCCGTACACCGTTTATCCTGGAGGGACGAAGATGTACCGCGACTTGAGGCAAAGTTTTTGGTGGCCTGTCATGAAGATGGACGTGGTTCAGCATGTGGCTCAGTGCTTGATTTGTCAGCAGGTGAAGGCTGAGCATCAGCGACCAGCCGAGAAGCTTCAACCGTTGCCGGTACCTGTACGGAAGTGGGAGCAGATCACCATGGGCTTCGTCACCGGGTTACCTCGTTCTCAGTGAGGTCACGATGCGATCTGGGTTATTGTGGACCGATTGATGAAAGCAGCTCACTTCCTACCGGTACACACGACTTGGTCTCGGGATCGACTGGCGCAGCTCTACATGGATGAAATTGTCAGGCTGCTTGGAGTGCCAGTGTCGATCGTCTCTGATCGGGATTCTTGCTTCGTTTCTCAGTTCTGGAGGAGCTTGTAGCAGGCACTGGGAACGAGGCTCGACTTCAGCTCAGCTTACCACCCTCTGAGTGATGGGCAGTCGGAGCGAGTCTTTCAGACTCTCGAGGATATGCTCCGGACATGCGTTTTAGATTTTGGTGAGGGTTGGTTCAAGTACCTTTCCTTGATGGAGTTTGCCTACAACTGCAGCTTCCAGGCGAGCATTGGGATGGCACCGTACGAGGCCTTGTTTGGACGTCATCGTCGATCACCGATCTGTTGGGATGACGTGGGTGAGCGTCGTGTGATCGGCCCGACAACGGTTCAGCTGAGGGAGTATCTCAGCTACGGTGAGGTGCCTTTGAAATTTTTGGGCTCGCAAGGTGAAGCGGTTGAGGAACCGGAGCTTTCTGTATGTGAGAGTGCAGTGGACGAGTCGTGAGGAGTGTGAGACTACTTGGGAGCTGGAATTTGCTTTGCGTGAGTGGTATCCGCTGTTGTCCGCGGATGGTGTGTGTGTAAGTTTCGGGGACAAAACTTCTTATTAGGTGGGAGTGATGTGAGAATTCAAATTTTCGGAAGTTTGAATTCTGTGTTCCTCTCCCCTCTACTGTGTTTTTTTTATCTGTATACGTATATATATATGTATGGGTATATATATATATGTATATATATAGTATATTTAGTGTATTTTTATTGTTTTAAGTTTTGTTTTGTTGCGGAGAGAGAACGGCTTAACGGCGCAACCCGGAGTACGTTTCTGACGATCCAAAATGATAGATTCGATGTTTCGGCAGTGCTGAACGCGATGGCGCAATCCGTTTCGACATGCGACGGATGGATTGGAAGTTGTTCCATGTTCTTCGCCGAGGGGTCGTATTGCACATTTTGCAGTTTCGCAATCTGGACCCTGTTTCTCGCACCGTTTCGCTTGAGATTGCTTGTGGAGGGGTGTCTGGGCATTTTGTTCCTGCTGTGAGGGACTGGGAGGCTTTTTCCTGTGTTTGAGGGGTGTTTTTGCAATTGTGCAAGTGGGTTTATGTGTGTTGTGGGTGTGTGTGAGTGGAGGTTGGAAACCTCACTCCCTCTCTCTCCCTCAGCCTCCCCAGCAGCGAGCCCCAGCTCCCCCAGCTCCTCAGCCACCTCCCCGAGCTTGGCCGGCAGCCGCCGACCACCCCTGGCCGGCGCAACCCCGGCCACTCTCTCTCTCTTTCTCTCTCTTTTTCTTCTTTTCCTTCTTCTTCTTCTTGCTTTCTTGGCCGTGACCCTGGGAGGACCCTCCCTGCATGTGGATCTCCTCCTGAAGGATGCCCCGACGCTGTAGGCCCTTCCCTGGCGCCTGTCACCGTCGCCAGCGCCGCCGCGCCGTCCCTGTTGCTGCTGTAGGCCTTGTGCGGGCTGAGCTTCCTCAACCCGAGCCACCGCAGCCTCCTGTCGCCGCTGCTGCCGCGCGCCGGCATCTGGGGGTCCGCCGTCGCCTCCTTCCCCGGTCGCCCCCGTGCCGCCGACGAGCTGCCGCAGACGTCGCAACCGCGCTAGGGTTATTTCGGCCGAGAGCGTCGCGTCGCCGCCACCGCCGGTTGTTTCTGTCGTGGCCGCCCCCTACCCGACGTCCGACGACGCCAGCTTGCCGGTGCTCGCCGTCCGGACCGCTGCCGCCGTCGTTCATTGCCGGAGTGGGTGTGGCCGAGCCTTCTAGGAGCTAGGGCTCTCCCCCACGCCGCCGCCGTTGCACCCCGTCACCGTCTGAGGTGAGCACTGTCCTCCTTGGGTCCCCCGCATCCATCCCTGGCCGCCGCTGGCCGTGCATGCCGGCCGGCAGCCGGCAGGAGCTTGTTGCTCCGGCTAGGGTCTTTTTTTGGCTGGTTTTGGCCGCGAGCTTGTGTTTGGGCTCCCCGGTTCCTCCCGAAGCCCGAGAAGGTGAGCACGATGATCGCGGCGACGCGCTGATCATCATGCTCACCTTAGATTTCATTTTGGTTGAGCAGTTTCGCTGTTCGGCCGATGTCGAGCAATTTTATCGTATGTTGACGCTATTTTTATGGGATTTCTGGGCTTGCGACAGGTCTTGTCGCAGTGAGGCTGTGAGCACAGCCTCCGTTACGTCGTTACCTATCTGCTGGTGCTTGCGGAAGGTCGTGCGGACGTACGGATTGCTCGAACGGCCTAATTTATCGCTTGTATGTATGTAATTGTTGCTTGTTTGTGGACTTTGGTGTTTGTGGCAGCGTTGCGACGCTGCGGGCAACAAGGGCATGACCATTGAGACCCTCTGGACTGGTTGTCCAACCCATTCGCCCTTCGCGGAGATCTATTCATTTTCGATGCGTTTTTCGATGAATTAATCGGCGAAACGCGTGTTTTTAGTTGTACGACTCACTCGCTATTTTTGTGAGTGCCTTGGCTTCGTCGTTTAGCCTAGTTGGCTATTCCTCATCGCTGTCCCGAAGTTCCGAGGACAGCGGATGAGTGACGAGGGGTTCCGGTGCCAAATCGGCATTTTTCGGGAACCCGTAAAGCCGTTTCGGGTGCGTTCGGTGTTCGTGGCACCCCGAGCTTGTGCTTGCTGTCTGGTCACTTGGTTTTGTGTGTTCGGGGACAGCGAGGGACTTGGTTGGCTGTTTGGTACCCCTCTGGGGCTTAGTGTGGTTTCAGGATCGTCCCGGTGGGTTTTCCGGGCGATCCGTCGGTTTCGGGATGTGAGAGCTTTGTGTTTAGCGTCGACTTGGTGGACCTTGACCCTGTGAGTCTTTCGTAGGTCCTGTCGTGGTTCCCGAGAACCGTCGGTGTTAGATTTGATCTTTCAACAGGTGGGTACTTCGATCCGGAGTCGGTTCAGTGGACTACGGTGATACCTTTCTATCCCTTCTCTTGCATTTCAGTTATTAGTTCACTTGACTCCCGTTGACTCTACTTATGTGTGCTTGGATAGTAGAGTAGTTGTGGTTTGCATGATTATTGAGACGACCCAGTTGGTCGGTAGTGATCGCCTGTTGTTCCGAGCGATCCTCGTTGTGGTTTATCAGTTGCTTCGCGGCTCGTTGCCGTTCTGTGGATTGAGCATTCGCATCGATCGTCACAGCTCCCTAGCACCTCACGTATGCCAACGGTCTGATCCACCGTTTGGGCTTCTTTTCCGGAAAAGGGTCGTTGAGTTTGGTTCCGACTCGTGAGCCTCGACGCAGTGCGTCTGGTAGGTTTTGTGCCGTTGGTTGAGCAGGTTGTGACAGTGCCAGGGATACGTCCCTGTGGCCTGGTGGTGATTGGGTATACTTTGTGGTTATCTCCTTTGATGCATATACCAGTTGCTTACAGTAGGATAGTTGTTCAGTTGTATGTCAGCCTCATACTTACTTATGCTACTGTTTACCTTATCTATCTTTTGTGGACCCTCGTGCCGGTTTGTACACCTCGCCTTCGTCGGCTTGCAGTACCCACTGGGAGGGGAGACATGTTTACATGTTCTCACCCCCCGCCCTCGTTGTTGTTTTCAGGTGAGCAGGGTGGTGAGAGTCGGGACGCAGCGAGGCACGCCTAGTTAGTGGTACTAGAGGTCCCGACCTGTGAGGTTTCCCTCTCCAGATTTGGTTTTACCCTTATCCTCTATCAGTTAGTTATGGATATGGTTCAGTTACACTGTGGTTGTTTTATCTAGCATGCTATGATTTTTGGTACAGTTATATTTTGGATGTGCTTTCTTGCATGCTTAGATATTGTGGATTTGGTTTAGTATTCACGTGTGGATTGCATGCTTAGACTCATTGGATGCTGATACTTTAGATCTATCTTTGTTGCTTTATGTCACACATCTTGGTTTTCTACCCATCGTGGTAGCGTTTTCAAATAAAGGTTTCCGTGTGGGAAACAGTTTTCAAATGGATTTCCGATCGATCAACTTTTGGGATTTCAAAGAGAGTTCTTGTTCTCCGACGGTTGGTGTTCGTCAGGGTGACTTCGGCGCGAGTCGGTTGCAGCAAATGGCACATCATGGACCCCGTGCACTATTAGTCGACTCTCGATTTGCGTAAATTCGGTAAAAATTTCCCGATCTCCCTTTTGTTACTATAATAGATGTTGTATATGCAATTTTTGGGGCGACTTGACCATTTCGAAGCTTTACGCGTCATGGGTGGTGTTGGACAGTAGTGTTGGGCAATGTTGGTTGTTCGGACTTGTTGTCCGATGTTCGGAGACCCTTCGTGGCTGATTTGATGCGAAACGAATCAAATCGAGCCGAAACCAGATCGATTTAGAGGATTTCAGTATTTTTTTCACAAAATCGATGGTGTTGATGTTCGGAATTATTGTTGAGCCTCGTTGGCTGGTCTAGCCTCGCTACTTGGGTTCCTCATGGCAGCGAGCGCGTTGTGGGTGGTCCCGATACCGAAATAGGTATCGCGGGACCCGTTTTGAGTCACTTTTTGGAGCTATGGCTCCCATGGATACATGTTTTGTTTCCGGCTATCTCAACACCTAAAATATGGTGCTTGGGGACAGCGGATGAGACTCGGTAATGTGAGGGATGACTCGGGGCACTTCGTGTGCTGAAGTGGCATCCCGGTGGGTTTATGCGGAAGTCGGTGGTTTCAGAAATCGGTAAACTCGTCCGATATTCCGATTGTGCCATTGCACGTTGTGAGTGACTTTATATCACCAATTGGTGATGTTGCAGTGTTGTGAGCATCTTAGAGCTAATTACTCAGCTTGTGTGTGGTTCGACACCAAAGTGGTGTCTGAATTATCATAACAGTATCCTAAGGTTCCGTCGTGGCCTTAGTTGGTGGTTGTCATCCATTCTATCGAGCACTTGACGTGCGGTCATCCCAACACCCAAAGTGGTGTGTCTTGGAATTGTGGTTGTGTCGTTGTGACTCCCTATCGAGTCGGCTAGTCATTGGGCTTAATTCTATAACTGGTTTGTGGAACTGATGTTCCTGTCGCATCGTGGTGCACGTTGGTATAGGTTAAACGTGTCGGTTAGTATAGATGACATGTAGGGTACTATTTGTGATATTTGATGATATTTTCTAGATATAGGTGACTTTTAGAACCACCGGTCAAGTCGAGGACTCGGGTACTTGGTGAGGTAAGTGCTCTATTCCGAAGTCGGTAAAGTTGTATCTTACTTGGTTTTCTCTATACTCATTCTATTCTATATAGTTGTTGAGTAGTGCAACTTATCCTGATTCTATATCTCTACATGATCATTACTATGTATATCTGTTGTTTCATACGGTTTGGAATTGTTTCTTGTATGTAGATGTTGTATGGCATGTAGAGTAGGATTTGTTCTAGTAGTTTTTCCACCCGATTATGATTTGACCTAGTAGGTCGGCGTTACTTACCTGTTGAGTTTTGATCATATTGATCGGATGGCTTATCTCCTATGAGATTTGATTTTGTGGTCGACGATTACTCCATGTGACTTGACCTAGTTATCGGTGCTTACTTCCTGAGCTTTGACCTTTGAGGTCGGTTGACTTATCCTGCTCACGATTGGGTATTTAGCATGCTCACCTCCGTTACTTGCATTATTTTTACCTTTCCTATATACTCGTGTACTATAGCACGCTAGTCGACCTGGAGAGTATAGATCTTCTCGTCTTCCTTGACATCTCTTGAGATTACCTCTTGGCTCCTACTGTCGCCTACGGGTAGTGGTTTGACTGTTGAGTCTAGGATGTTGGAGCTTTGAGTATACACATGTGACTACAGCTTGAGATGGCACTGTAGTAGTCTTAGACAGGGTTCACCACCCTGGGTTCTTCAATTGTCAGCCCAGTAAGAGGTGTTGTTTCATAGATAGAGTTCGCCACCCTGAGTTCTTCACCCTCAGATTTGATGTACACTGCGCTTAGATAGAGTTAGCGACTTTGGGTGTGGGTTGTTATATCCCTCCGGAGCGGTACTTGATTTTTTGTCTTCGTGACCTAGTGGGCGAGTATAGGTCGGGTCTTTATGACAGGCCATGGTGATTGGGTATACTTTGGACTATTCTTATGTCCAGTTGATGCATAGTATCTCTGATGAGTTATGCATGGTGTTCAGCTAGTTGTTTGGATTACAGTAACGGCATCCCTCGTTAGTGACTTACGATATTTCGTTATTTATCATCTTGTAACCGTAGTTGGTATTCCTATTGCATTGTATATAACTTTTATTTACAGTAGCAGTATCCTTTGGTTAGTTGTTCGTGACAGTTATTCGCTAGTTAACGTGCTACTGTTGTTTATAGTCATCGTATTTAGTACCTTGCTTCATGTTTACAGTAGCGACATTATTTTGTATTCCAGTTCATGACACTTATCTGTTTACATTATGCTACTATGGTTGACTTGTCCATAGCTGTAGTTATTCTTTACCGTATTCTTTTGTTTACCAGTGAGTGTGGCTTGCCCTCGTCGGCTGGTTGCACCCACTGGAAAACATATTTATATATTTCTCACCCCACTGTTTTTACAGATGTTGCTGACAGTGCGGGTAGGGGTGTGATGTGAGGACACGGTTAGTTAGCGCCTAGATAGCTCGTGCTGTGGACCTTGTTGTTAGTCCCGGATTTATTCTTATTCGTTATATTGATATCGTGTGGATATTTCTATATTTCAGTATTATGATTTGAGTTTAGTTGTGTCGTTTGGTTTTCTATTATAGTGGTTTAGTAAATTTCTAGTTATAGTTTTGGATTGTGGTAGTTGTATCTGTTGTTAATTCCTCCTTATTCTGGTCGCTTGTGGTTGTGTAACTGTCTACGCCGTGCATGTACAGGGGAGACTCTGTCCGCGTAGACAAAATTTTTTTTGTACATGTAGCGGGTCTGTACATGTCACGGGCAAGGTAAAAATATATATATACGATTTGCCGCAAGACTCTTTTTAAAATGGAAGGATTTTTCGAAAGTGCTTTCCAAAAGAGACCCGGGGCATGACAACGGTAAATTAATATTTCTGTCCCTAATTGTTGGTCGGTAAAAATGTATGAAAGCCCCTTACCTATAGGTCACCCTTTATTCCTCCCCCCCCCCACAACACCACCCACCATGTTGAGACTCTTTGAACTTTTCTTTTTTTTAATTTGAGGTTTTTCTTTTACTTAACTCTTTTTTTTTTTGATTGAGATCACTCACTCGTGAATTTGATGAAAATTATTATTTAGTCTGTAGGTGAGGGGGTCTTCACATATCTATTACTATCTATTAATCCCCAAAAGGTTAGCCACGTGTCATTCTCTCTTTCATTGCCCTTTTTTTACCTTTCTATTATCTATTATCTATTATCTATTACTATCTATTAATACCCAAAAGGTTAGCCACGTGTCATTCTCCCCTTCATTGCCATTTTTTTGCCTTTCTATTACTATCTATTAATCCCCAAAAGGTTAGCCACGTGTCATTCTCTCCTTCATTGCCATTTTTTTGCCTTTTTGTCTTCCTTTTAATTAATGAATTCAAACTTGCCATTTTTTTTGTCTTTTCGTCTTTCTTTTAATTAATGAATTCAAACTGCTTACCTCCTCAAGAAAACTCTACCTTCTTCAATTTTCCTCTCCACCCTTTCTTCTTCCTCCCTTTCTAAACCCTAGGAAATCTATTACTATCTATTAATCCCCAAAAGGTTAGTCACGTGTCATTCTCTCCTTCATTGCTATTTTTTTTGCCTTTTCGTCTTCCTTTTAATTAATGAATTCAAACTGCTTACCTCCTCAAGAAAACTCCACCCTCTTCAATTTTCCTCCCCACCCTTTCTTCTTCCTTCCTTTCTAAACCCTAGGAAATATCACCCTTTCTATTTTCTTCTTTACTCTTTCCTCTTCCTTCACTACAAACCCTAGATCTAGATCAATATAGAAAGAAAACTCTTAAAAGATATGGGGTATACCTCCTCCTTCCTCCGCCGATGTCGTTTGACGCATGTGTCAATCTCTCCTTTATTGCCTTTTTTTTGCCTTTTCGTCTTTCTTTTAATTAATGAATTCAAATTGCCATTTTTTTATCTTTTCGTCTTTCTTTTAATTAATGAATTCAAATTGCTTACTTCCTCAAGAAAACTCCCCCCTCTTCAATTTTCCTCCCCACACTTTCTTCTTCCTCCCTTTCTAAACCCTAGGAAATCTCACCCTTTCTATTTTCTTCTCTACTCTTTACTCTTTCTTCATTTCCAAACCCTAGATCGAGATCAATATAGAAAGGAAACTCTTAAAAAGTATGGGGTATACCTCATCCTCCCTCTGCCGATGATGTTTGACGCACGCGTCAATCTCTCCTTCATTGTCCTTTTTTTGCCTTTTCGTCTTTCTTTTAATTAATGAATTCAAATTGCTTACCTTCTCAAGAAAACTTCATTCTCTTCAATTTTCCTCCCAACCCTTTCTTCTTCCTCCCTTTCTAAACCCTAGGAAATCTCACCCTTTCTATTTTCTTCTTTCTTCTTTCCTCTTCCTTCATTTCCAAACCCTAGATCGATATCAATATAGAAAGGAAACTCTTAAAAGGTATGGGGTATACCTCCTTCTCCCTCCGCCGATGTCGTTTGGCTCCCCCTTCCTTTGCCCGTATCGTCGTATACTTCCCCTCTCTCTATCTCGCCCTAACCTTAAGCCTGGCACACATCCCTGACTCTCTCTTCTCCATCTTTCACGTCCTCCTAGCCTTCTCTCTCCTCGCCCTCTCCGCTGTCTGCCACTGTCATTGCCACCTTGCCGTCGTTGACCTCTTATGGGAGCACCTCTTCGCTGTCGCCGTGGACGGTGATGAGAAAATGTCCTCCACTGTCGCCATCGACATGGGCTTCGTCGTCGAGGCTTATGTTGAGGACGATCTCCCCGAGCGCTTTATCTCACCGAGTGCATAGCCCACATGACATGGCCTCTACCGCCTACGTCGATCTTTGTAAGAACTGAGATTTTTACCATGTAATTAATCTCTTTGTTGACGATATTTTTGTGTGTAATTTTTTACATAAACTGTGACGCCCCAGGTAGTCCTATATAAAAGATATAATAGGGCTAACCTCTCAGCCCGGCTTAAGCATTTTCGGCGGTGGCAAGGCCGAAGAGGTTGAGATAGTTAAGCGTGCTAGAACGGGAGTAGTCCTAGGATGGGTGACCCCCTGGGAAGTCCGTGGCGTCACAGTTGGTATCAGAGCCAATTACCAGCCGGAAGTTTGAGATGAGTCTCGGCTGAGCCAGGTGTAGTTATGGGTAGAGCATGGCTCCCCAGGGTTTATGGGTATAGCGCGGCTCCCCCGGTTTAGGCTAGCGAGATGAGTCTCACACCGCCTGGTACTTGTGAGTCGGAGCCTAACGTGGACGTCAGGGCTTAAAATGAGGGAGATTGTGACACCCCAGGTAGTCCTATATAAAAGATATAATAGGGCTAACCTCTCAACCCGGCTTAAGCATTTTCGGCGGTGGCAAGGCCGAAGAGGTTGAGAGAGTTAAGCGTGTTAGGACGGGAGTAGTCCTAGGATGGGTGACCCCCTGGGAAGTTCGGGGCGTCACATAAACACTCGTCAAGTTTTGGGAGAAAATGATTTAAAATGAAAAAGTTACGCGATTTCCAAATTTCACTTAAAGTGAATAGTAACTCCGGTTTTTCGGGAAGCCTAAAATGAGAGATGGCTTTCGGAGTGTATCGGACTCCGTTCATAGAAATCCAATAGCTCATTTTTGACCATTCGACTATTCTAGACTCGATGGAACAGTTGGATTTTGGATTTGACGCATGGATTTCGAGAAAACTGAACCTTACCGCATAACGGGTTTTCATTCTGGCTTCGGAAAGCTTATCGTTGCTCCGTTTTGCGTGCGGACCCTCAGATGAGGACCTCTCTATGAAGGAAAATTGGTATTGAGGGGTTTAGACCGCTCGCTCGCTAATCGAGGGCGATCGAAAGGCGAATATCAACTTTTTACGAGTAATGTGTTGGTGGATCAAAAAGAGGGTGAGTTTGTCGTGAATCTGTGACCAAATCGAATGAAACAAAAATCGTGAGTATGATGTCTCAACGGTGCTGAACGCGCTGGTGCAATCCGTTCGGAAATCTGACGGACAGATCGCGAGATTTTGCATGACTATCGAGGAGGGGTCGAAATGGTGTTTTGGAAATTCGCACAAAACCCCCTATATTTTATGTACCAAATTGCGCAAAATCAAACATGGGGGTACGTGCGCGCTATTTACTCGTGCTGTAATGGACTCAGCTGAAAATAATATGTTTTGGAGGACTAAACTGCAAAACGACCTATTGTATATATGGGTTGAGCTAGGGTTTCATGTTGAAACCCTAACTCCACAACTCCCCTTTGGCCGACCTGTTGCCTCCCCAGCTACCCAGCCGCCTAGGGCATCGTGCCGCGCGCCACCCCAGCCGCCGCCGCCGGCGTGTAGCTCCGGCCGGCCAAGAGGGTGCAACCACCACCTCCACCTCCTTCATATCTCTCTCTCAATCTCTGCTCGGGAGTCACCTGAGGGAAGCAAGACCCTCGGGATTTCCTCCCTATGTGTCCCGACGTCCGGCGACCCCTGTCGGACTGCTGCCGCCGCCCCTGCACGCCGCTGCGGCCGTTGGAGCCGATCTGCACCAACCTTGGTGCAGATCTGGCCGTGGGGGGCTCGGCCTCCTCCCCGTGCGTCGCCGCCGCTCGGGACCTATCGGGCCACCCTTCTGCTACCTCAGGCGACCCGCTGTCGCCGCCTTGAGGTGCCCCGACGTCGGCCGTGACCGCTGGAACCACCCGAGCTCGAGCCCGAAGCCTGTGCGAGTGCGGGTTGAACCAGCACCACCGCCGCCGCTTCCCGTCATCGACCAACCCGAGCGCCGGCCTCCTGCCGTCGACCAACCCGAACGCCGGCCTCCCTAGCCCTCCCGCATGCATCGTCTGCCGACGGGACCGCCACCGGAGCCGCCGATCGTCGGGAGACGAAGGCTCGGCCTAGAGAACCACCCGAGCTAGGGCAACACTTGAGGCCACCTCAGGCCGCCTCCCGCCGTCGGCCACCGCACGGGCCGACCTCCCCTGACCGGCAGCAACCCCCTGCCTCCGGTGAGCTCGCTGGAGAACCGCCGCCAGCCGTGCCCTAGCTTCCTCTGCCCGGTAAGCTATGATTGTTGCTGTCTGTGCATGAGTCTGGGTTCGGATCAATATTCTGATGATCCGGAGGCTGTTCCGATGCCTCCGGAGGTGAGCACGGCGATCGTCAGTCAGTGCTGAGCGCGATGCTCACCTCCATTATGGTCAACGCCTCCCGGATCTGTGAGTTAATCGCGATCATCGTGCAGTGCGCGTAGTTCGCTGAAATTCGGGTCGCACCCGCGCGCTCCACAGTGTCCGGATGTGCTCTGAATCATGAGCGCGGCCTCTGACACATCGAAACCTTGCAGCATGTAGCTCGGCAGGCTCCGAAGCCCAGCCGATTAAAAGATCGGGCCGTTAAACTGTGAAATTCACATAAAATGACGCAATTTTGTATAAGATTAGGGGCTTATGTGCAAATGTGCACTTCGGGGCTGCTGCGGGCAGTGCTGTAGGTGGCGTGTGACCTTGGGACTGATTGTCCAAGGTCCGACACCGCCCGCGAAAGGAAAACACTAACTTACGGTGCGTTTTTCTGATAAAATTTATCGGCAGAATGTGGTTTCGACTCGGGAGTTATCCGATGATGATCGATTATTGTAGAGTGGTCGCTTAGCCTTGTTGGCTGGTCGTGGGGACCGTCTCGAATGTTCGGAGATGTCCAGTGAGAGACTGTGGGTTCTGGTGTCGAAATTGAGACTTCCGGAAACCCGGATCGGAAGGACTATCCGACGATAATCGTTTAGACGTGGGATCTAGTGTTTGCTGCCGAAACATCCAAATGGGTGTGTTTCGAGGCAGCAGTTGACTCGTAGAGCGAGTCGGTATCTTTCGGGACTGTCCGTGTGTCCCAGGGACGTCCCGGTGCGATTTCGGGACATCCGGCACTGTTTGGAGATCGGTTTTGGGAAACCGAGTCTCAGGATTTTGGGAGTGTGTGCATGTGTCTTCTGATTGAGTCGTTTGAGATTTGTCCTTGACTTGGTGGGCCTATCGTAGGTCCGGTCGATTTGCGGAGCGTCCCGGAGTCCGACTCGACAGTGACAGGTGGGTACTTCGATCCGAAGTCGGTTCAGTGGTGCACGCTCGGTGATGTTCCCTTCATCCCTACCTTTTACTAACATATATACATGTTCAGTACTTGAGCTCTTCACCACATGACTTCGACTCTTGCTCTACTTAGTATACTCTCATGTTGGCCATGACATAGAAGTAGAGCGGTAGTGACACTTGCATTTATATTCCTGTTGACCTGAGTGGTCGGTGCCCATGTACTTATAGTGTCATTGATCTCACACTTTCTAGTTGACCAGAGTGGTCGGTTCTTCTATTCTCTTGTCGTTGTTGACCTCATACTTTCTTGTTGACCTGAGTGGTTGGTACTTGCATACCTTTGGGAGGATGTTGAGTTGTTCCATCCTAGTTGACCTGAGTGGTTGGTACTCGTGTTCCCTTACAGTTCGATGACCTATTGGTCGTGTGCCCTGAGAGGCGGTGATTGTCAGCTATTCGCTGACGGTTGGCTATTGATCATATTCGCATTGATCGCCACAGCTCGAGAGCATCTTCACGTACACCAGCGGTTTGGCCACCGCAAGAGGGTGTTCTTTTCCGGAAAAGTGGTCGGTCGCCGACCCGTGAGCCCGGTGGTGGTTTTCGCCAGGGTTGTATGCCAGGATGAGCGGTTTTGTGGCATTGCCTGAGGTCCTTGACCGACACGACGGTTTAGATTGGGTATATTTGGACCATTCGTCCCGTTGATGCATATAGCTACAGTAGCGGTTGTTGCATGCATACTTACAGTTCCTTTCTTGTCACTTGTATTGCTACTGTAGGCCTTGCTTTACATTACTTCACCTATATTTGATTATCTCTTCCTTTGCCGGTGAGTACACTTTCCTTCGTCGGCTTGCGGTACCCACTGGGAGGGAGAGACATGTTTACATGTTCTCATCCCCCCACCACCATTTTTTTAGGTGACTTCGGAGGTGGGAGTCGGGACGGTGCGCGAGGCGCGACGGGTGAGTGACTCTTTGAGCCCGACTAGTTAGCGGTCTAGTTTTCCTACCTTTCCATTTACTTATGCATTAGACCTTGTGGTTCAGTGGATTTTGGAATTTGATTTCGGCATAAACTTTGTAATAACTAACTTGAATAGGTTTTCTGTGGATTTTTGTGGAAAATGATGTCTCCTACCCATCGAGGTAGCCGTTTTTGAAAGAAAAGGTTTTTCATACAAATATGACTCTTAGTGTTTCAAAAATAAGGTTCCCGTGTGAGGAACGTTTCAACTGATAGATGTAATTGTTTATGTATTGTAATTATGAATGGTTGTGAGTGGATGAAAATGTTTGTACATTGTATATTGTGTGACGCCGTGCAAATACAGGGGAGACTCTGTCCGTTTGTCACGGAGAATCTCTGTATTTGTGGTGGATCTGTTGCACGTCCTTGGGTCAAGATTTATAAATATAAAAAAAAGGGCACTTTCCGCTGAACTCTGAATTTTCAAAACAGCCCGATAATTTTGGCTTATAGAAAGGGACCCCGGGGCGTGACTGATCTCACAGCCATGGGCTTGGAGTCAGAGTCCGAAGAAACTGAGGTAAATGAGGGAAAAGGAGGAGGCTGCTAAGGCACGACGGAGTTCAATCATCATACTCATCATCATCACCATCACCACCGGTCGAGTGAGGCAGCCAAGGATCGTGACAGATGACAAAATTAGGGTCCCTAATCTAATTTACTTATGCCATTTTTACCTCTTGATTATTTATGATGCTATTTTTTATGAAAATTAGAAAATATGTGTTATTTAGTATCTTTAGATAATAATTTCTTACAATTGGGAAGGACGAGTGAAAACTTATATCTCAAATTTATTCAAAAATTTTGAATTGTTATGTAACTTTAAAATTCTGTCTCTATGTGCATTAAGGGGAAAAGAACAATCGCCTACAACGACACGGAGTGGCGGGGCGTCGTGCAACGACGGTTTGACCAACAGTTCTCCCAGCTCGACTCCCTCTCTGCCAACTCCCTATACTTTTTTTTCCAACACAGTATAAATTTTAAATTTTGCCTAACTCAGAGTTTTTCTTAAGATTTTTTTGTTACTCTAGGCAAGTTTTTATATTTTTTTTTTGTTATTATGGACTCACTATGTATATTTAAAATTATTTAAGATGAACTTTTTTTTATCTTTATTGATAATTTATTATTTTTTTAATTTTTGTTTTAACATTATCTATCCGCTGCAACATGCGGGTCACTTCACTAGTTCTTATTTTATTGTCTAAGACGGATTTTCAATTAAAGAGTTTTTCTCACAAATCAGTCACATGAGAAACATTATACTATCAAGAATTCAGACAACAACATATTTTGTGCATGAGATATGTGAGTTGTTTATGTAAAAATAAAAAAACAAATAACAATGGAATTGATTATTAAGTTCAAAAGCATTTGCAAATACTTTCAATTTTTAGAGCGGCATTGGTAATATTCTCAACTTCAAAAAGAGCAATGTTATTCATACATCCAAAAATAGTTATATATGTTGTGCTTTTAACTCAAAGCATAACACATGCTGCATATCTATAATTAATTACTTACAAATATGCAAGACCACAAAATAAATAATACCAAATTTAAACTATTCACAAAAATTTAAAATCTATAATTTTTAGCTTACACAACTTATAATCTTCCGATAAAACTTACAAAATTTCAATATATAATAATTAACTATTTACTGTAAATTCAATAGTCTAACTACTTTTATATATATAAACTAAGAGTATGCTTTATGTGAGACCCCAGATTAGTCCTATATATGAGATATAATAGGGCTAAATTCTCAACTCGGCTTAAGCATTTTCGGCGGTGGCTAGGCCCAAGAGGTTGAGAGAGTTAAGCGTGCTAGGACGGGAGTAGTCCTAGGATGGGTGACTCCCTGGGAAGTTGGGGCGTCATAGTTGGTATCAGAGCCAATTACCAGCCGAAAGTGTGAGATGAGTCTCGATTGAGTCAGGATTGTACAGCGGGGAGAGCGAGGCTCTCATACTGTTGACTGTTGTGGGTGGAGCGCGGCTCACCGCTGTGACAGCCTGCCTCCCAGGGGTCACCCATCCTAGGACTACTTCCGTCCTAGCACGCTTAACTCTCTCAACCTCTTGGGCCTTGCCACCACCCAAAATGCTTAAGCTGGGTTGAGAGTTTAGCCCTATCATATCTCATATATAGGACTTATCTGGGGGCTCACCGCAAGGTCAGTTTAGGCTAGCGAGACGAGTCTCACATTGCCTGGTACTTGTGAGTCTGAGCCTGACGAGGACGTCAGGGCTTAAAGGGGGGGAGAGATTGTGACACCCCAGGAAGTCCTATATAAAAGATATAATAGGGCTAATCTTTCAACCCGTCTTAAGCATTTTCGGCGGTGGCTAGGCTGAAGAGGTTGAGAGAGTTAAGAGTGCTAGGACGGGAGTAGTCCTAGGATGGGTGACCCCCTGGAAAGTTGGGGCGTCACAGTTGGTATCAGAACCAATTACCAGTCGGAAGTGTAAGATGAGTCTCGGCTAAGCCAGGTGTACGCGGGGAGAGCGAGGCTCTCGTGCTGTTGACTGTTGTGGGTGGAGCGCGGCTCACCACAAAGTCGGTTTAGGCTAGCAAGACGAGTCTCACATTGCTTGGTACTTGTGTGTCTGAGCCTGACGAGGACGTCAGGGCTTAAAGGGGGGGGGAGATTGTGAGACCCCAGATTAGTCCTATATATGAGATATAATAGGGCTAAATTTTCAACTTGGCTTATGCATTTTGGGTGGTGGCTAGGCCCAAGAGGTTAAGAGAGTTAAGCGTGTTAGGACGGGAGTAGTCCTAGGATGGTGACCCCCTGGTAAGTTGGGGCGTCACACTTTATGTCTAATGTTCACTCGTACCAGTCCCTGACAAGCTGATCGATATAGTACCTGTGTAAGCAATCATACGACATATTAGTCAGTTTAAACATGCGATATAAAAAATATCTAAATACTTAGATATAAATTTTTATATTGAAAAATATAATAATGATGATTGAGTTTCAGAAAATTTTACAAATCTTATTTTAGTATTTTGAGTTTTAAACAAACATATTTTACAAAAAACTAAGAAAAAAAGAATTAAACAAATATTCTTATTCTTAAATTAGAATTCGAATAAGTTGCAAATAACTAGCGACCCATTAGCTAAAATTCTAAGCACATACTAGAGGCATAAAGGCGCGATCACAAAACGGAAGCACTTGAGGGGGTATCTAAATAGTATTCGAAGTTGCGTCACAAAAGTGCACCAAAAGGCACGTTACAAAATTGCACTCGAAGGCGTATCATAAAATTCATGTCCACATAACCAACATAATTATAGCAAAATACCAAGAAATATTACGTTTTAAGATTATTTATCCAATCAACAGCTTAAAAGAAAGTAAGCTATTGAATACTGAATTTTTACCAAATAAGTACAATTTTTAAAATATACATTTTTCTAAAATCCCATAAACAAATTTTTTTAAAAAAATCATATTGTCACGCCCCGGGCTAGTTTTAGAAGCGGAAATACGTGCCTAATTTTTTTTTGAAAGCCTAGCCCGCGCCACGTACAGACCCGCCACAAATACAGGGTCCACTGTACACACGGACAGAGCATCCCCTGTATTTGTACGGCGTACACGACATACAAACAGGATCACAACCACCATTCATTCATCACACAAACAACAACAACACAATAAGATTCATACAGCTAACAGTCCTTAAACCTGTATGAATCTAAGCAAGTCCTTAGGCGAAGGATGATGCGATGCACAAACAACAGATCATTCTAGAAAACTGCTCCTTACCCAAAAGCTTTATTTTCAAGCCCTAATCTCAAACATTCAAGAATCATTTGAAAACCGTTCTCCACACGAGAACTCTCTTTTGAAATCCCAAAAAATCGATCGATCAAAAATTCATTTGAAAATTGTTTCCCACACGGAAACCTTTATTTGAAAGCGCTACCACGAGGGGTAGAAATCCAAGATATGCGATATAAAGCCGTAATGAAAGATCTAAGAGCATCGACATCCAAAAAGTCTAAGCATGCAATCCACATATGAATACTAAACCAAATCCACAAGATCTAAGCATGCAAGACAGAACATCCAAAATGTAACTGAACCTCATCCATAACTAGCTGAATAAAAAGGGTAGGGTGATAAGCAAAATCTAGAGAGAGAAGCCTCACAGGTCAGGACCTCTAGCACCACTAACTAAGCGTGCCTCGCTGCGTCCTGACTCCCACCACCCTGCTCACCTGAAAACAACAACGAGGGCGGGGGGTGAGAACATGTAAACATGTCTCCCCTCCCAGTAGGTACCGCAAGCCGACGAAGGCGAGACGTACACACCGGCACGAGGGTCAACAGATAGATAGATATGGTAAACAGTAGCACAAGTAAGTATGAGGCTGACATACAACTGAACAACTATGCTACTGTAAGCAACTAGTATATGCATCAATGGAGATAACCACAAAGTATACCCAATCCATAGCCACCGGGACGGATCTCTGGCACTGTCACAACCTGCTCATCTCTCGGCACAAAAACCTTCTGGACGCACTGCGTCAAGGCTCACGGGTCGGTCAAACACACGACCCTTTTCCGGAAAAGAACACCCCCAGGTGGTGGATCAGACCGCTGGTGTACGTGGAGTGCTAGAAGAGCTGTGACGATCGATGTGAATGCTCAATCCACAGAACGGCAACGAGCCGTGAAGCAACTGATAAGCCAATATACGAGGATCGCTCGGAACAACAGGCGGTCGACACCAACCAACTAGGTCGTCTCAAGAATCATGCAAACCACAACTACTCTACTATCCAAGCACACATAAGTAGACCAACGGGAGTCAAGTGAACTAATAACTGAAATGCAAGAGAAAGGATAGAAAGGTATCACCGTAGTCCACTGAACCGACTCCGGATCGAAGTACCCACCTGTAGGAATGATCGAGTCTAACACCGACGGCTCTCAGGAACCGCGACAGGACCTACGAGAGACTCACGGGGTCAAGGTCCACCAAGTCGACACTAAACACAAAGAGCTCACATCCCGAAACCGACGGATCGCCCGGAAAACCCACCGGGACGATTTCGAAACCACGCTACGCCCCAGAGGGGTACCAACAGCCAAACCAAGTCCTCTGATGTCCCCAAACACACAAAACAAGGTGGCGGGACAGCGAGCACAAGCTCGAGGTGCCACGAACACAAACGCACCCGAAACGGCTTCCCGGGTTCCCCAAAAATGCCGATTTGGCATCGAAATCCTTCGTCACTCATCCGCTATCCTCAGAACTTCGGGACAGCGATGAGGAACAGCCAACGAGGCTAAATGACGAAGCCAAGTCACTTGCGAAAGCAGCAAGTGAGTCGCACGACTAAAAACACGCGTTCGCCGACTATTTCATCGAAAAATGCATCGGAAATAAATCTGGATCTCCACGAAGGGCGAAGGGGTTGGACAACCAGTCCACAGGGTCTCAAGGGTCATGCCCTTGTTGCCCGCAGCGTCGCAACGTTGCCACAATCACCAAAGTCCCAAAACAAGCAACATTTACATACATAACAAGCATAATTAAGGCCGTTCGAGCATTCCGTTCGTCCGCACGACCTTCCGCAAGTACCAGTGGATAGGTAACGATGTAACGGAGGCCATGCTCACAGCCCCACTGCGACAGGACCAGTCGCAAGCACAAAAAACCCATAAACAAGCAATATATACACATGTATAATTGCACAAAAGCCCCTCAAACACAGCAAATAGCCCCTGGGTCCCTCACAGCAGGAACAAAATGCCCAGACACCCCTCCATAATTGATTTCACGCAAAACGGTGCGTGAAACAGGGTCCAGATCGCGAAACAATAAATGTACATTTCGACCTCTCAGCGAAGAACATGCGATATCTCTCGATCCGTCCGTCGCATGTCGAAACGAATCCCGCCATCGCGTTCAGCACTGCCGAGACATCGAATCTATCATTTTGGGTCGTCAGAAACTGTCACGCCCCGCCGTGCCTTAACACCAATTAGGTGGAAGAAAAAAAAACGCACGGGCGCATGACCCAGATCCGCCGAACAGACAGAGTTTCCCCTGTACGTCCAAGGCGTCACAACCAGTATAATTCAAGAGGTTCCAAACAGGAACAGAATTCATACAAAGATTGCATAAGGAAAGCAGCATAACTACTCTGCTATTACAAGCATCCGCAATACAACCACATATTACATTTTTCTTTTGTCTTTGTTCTTTCTTTCCAAATACAATCAAATTATTATTATATTTCCTTTCATTCGAATACCCCTAAACTATGCAGTAGAGGGTACTTCTATTCTGGTCACAGTGGTAGGACTCTAACTACTGAGTTACGCCCCTTCCCTCGCGCCGCCGCGCCGCTCACGTGTGGACCTGAAAAACAGTGGGGTGAGAACTATATAAAATAGTTCCCAGTGGGTAAGGCCACCCAAGAGAGGAGCTCGACCCACCAGGTCCAAAGGAAGCATACGAGCATGGGTTAGTACATATACATAACCTGTAAGTATACAACTTTACAATATACGAAAAGTAAACATGCTATGCTTCAACAAATGCGATAATAAAATCCATGCAATATATTTTTTACTGCTATTCCACTATCCATTTCATAATCAACCTGCTCCTAAGGTTCACTTACCTTAGCTAAGCCGTACGTGACTCGCTCTCGAGTTCATTATTAACGGGTTACCACCCTCCTAAGGTTTACTTATTTAGTCAAACCTTCACCCGACTCACTCTAGAGTCAAACATCCTTGGGCCACCGCCCAACTAAGGTTTACTTATTTAGTCAAACCTTCACCGACTCACTCTTGAGTCATATATCCTTGGGCAACAGCCCAGCTAAGGTTTACTTATTTAGTCAAACCTTAACCGACTCACTCTTGAGTCAAATATCAGCGGATTACCGCCAATGTCCAGGCCTGAGGAGATGAACATGCCACATACACCTCAGCCTACAATCCCCTCGGCAGGTGAGGGATATACCACAAACACCTCCGCTACTCAAATCACTGCCGAGCGAGGAGAACCACACATACCCGCAGTTATGAGTCACTTGCCGGGCGAGGAGGACCACACATACCCGCAAATGTAATCTGCTGCCGGGCGAGGAGAACCACACATACCCGCAGCCACAATCACTTGCCAGGCGAGGAGAACCACACATACCTGCAAGTATCAGTCTAGGGATTCCGGAATCCACTTTCACATCTCAAGGGTTCATCATTACCCTTTGTTGTAAACCTCTTCTGGGTTCATATTGCCGTGTCCAAGTGGTCAACCTACCACTATATTTTCCAACCTATGTTCAATAACACTAGGTTCGATGTCCTGTTTAAGTGATCTTCCTATCACTATGTTATCTCAACCTAGGTTCAATAACTCTAGGTTCACATACATTCCAACCTATGTTCAATGACACTAGGTTCATTTCACATTCCAACCTATGTTTAATAACACTAGGTTATGTACTATCACATTCCAACCTATGTTTAATAACACTAGGTTCATTACATATTTCAACCTATGTTTAATAACACTAGGTTTGACAAGCATGCATCATCTCTTAAGTATATATATTATTATGAAATACTTAGATTCTTTTACATGCAAGGTGAGCCCATAGCTCAAATCATTTTGATATACATCTAATGCCAACGAGCACATTATAGTTCTTTCTTATCCTAGTTGTCCACCGCTAGGATTTCCAATTTACGTGGCCTCTAGCCTTTGTTTAACCACATGTCAAGTTCTCTAGTATTTAGAGAAAACTAGCTCACCGCTATGTTCTCACCTAGGCATACACATGTCCATTTATAACTATGTGTTCCACATGCCTACAATTCCAATCTATGGTAGGTAATGGTATTAACATCATATGATCTACACATTCATATATATATACCACTTGCCAATTAACCTACCATTACATGCATCAAGTAAAATAAATATACTTTACTCTTTCGACATGGAAGTGACCTAATCACTTCGGTAAACACAAACCCACCTCACACTCTTCCGATTGCTCGTAGACACTTGCAATCGGGCTCTTTTTTCTTGGCCTCAAGCTTGGTCTTCAAGCTCCTAGCCCTAACACATATGAAGAATTCGTTAATCCGAGTCGAACTCATAACGATCTCATCCCTTGGAATCACTCAAAATGGAGTTGTCCCACATATTCTACTAACCCCCAACTAGGATTCTAAAGGGTTAAAATATTTTTAAAACCCTCCACAAGAGAATCCCTCTTTCAACCTAGGGTTTCCCAAAACTCATGGAAAAATCCAAAATCTCTTGCTAATCTCTACCATTTGTAGTCTAGATTAGCCAAGGGTCTCCAAAATCTCATTTCTTAGCCCCAAATCCGAAACCCTAACTACCAAATCCAAGAACTCACCTCGGATCAGCGAGCTCACCAAGCCACCATGCATGCACGAGCTCGAATCTTCACTCCTCCAAGCTTCCCAAGCTTGATCTCCACCAAGATCTCCAATTTTGGAGGTGCAGAAGATGAAGAAGAGAAGAGAGAGAGATGAGCTTCTCACTCTCCCTCTCTCCCTATGTGTGTGTGTTTTCAGAGGAGAAAGGGGAAGGGTTTCCCTTTATGTAAGCCCCCCTCAGTGAAATTACTAATTTACCCTTCGAAATCAGCATTCTGCACACTGTATTCCGGTATACGGGTTGGCGTACCGGTATACGGAAGTTAGTTCCGGTATACCATGAGGAATTCCGCAGAACCCGAGAGCTGAATTTTCGGATTCTGCCATTGCATTCCGGTATACCACATCGCATACCGGTACTAATCACTTCAGTACCGGTATGGAGTTCCTCATACCGGAATCCCACTGCAGACTTCACAAGTTCAGCAGTTTTAATTGTTCAAAGTCCGTTTTCGCGTCTCATTTGCGCAGAAAACACTTCGCACGAGTCCCAAACTTGGCCGAAGCCTCACATATAGCCTCTCATGCTATTTTTCCACCGGAACTCCACAATTTGTAGAAGTTCGGTGTACTACAGAAACGGACTCCGAATCGCGTCGCAAACCATCCTCTCTCCGCAGCAAGAACATAAACAATAAAAAAAAAACACTATTTATACATATACATATACACTTATATATATATATATATATGCAAATACAAATAAAAACACAGTAAAAGGGAGAGGAATCACAGAATTCAAATTTCATAATAAAATTTACAAATTCGAATTCTCACACATATTCTTTCAACAATTTGTAATTCATATCAGCACGCTTAACCCTTATTTTGAAAAACTATACAAAAGGGAGTTTTTGTTATTATAGCATATTTTTATAATTTCACTAAAAATAAACTAATAGATGTTAGGTTGCTTATCTCTAAATAATCCGAGTATTGTTCAATCAAATGCCAAATATCAATTTTAATAAACGAAACCTTTCAAGACAATGAAGAAAATAATTGAGAATGAGGTGTCGTCAACCATAATCCAAAAAGCATCGATGATGATCGAGTGTGGCGACGACTAAGAACGACAGCAGCAACGTTAGGGGATGAGGAGAAGCAAGAAGTTGAGCGTGCGTGCGTGCGTGAGAGAGAAGCGGCTGGTGAAGAAGGGATAGTGTAAGGATAATAAAAATAGAGAGATTTCCTACACTAGTTAGGTTAAGAGCTAATTTGCACATAGATTTTCAAAGTTTATGAGTGATGCAAAATAGTCCCAATAAATAAATATATGACATATGGAGTATTATAGTATATGTTTAAAAAGATATTCATAAAATTATGGTATCCGAGAGGGGTATTAGTAAAATTATTCCTTTTTTAATAATTGATTTAAAAAGGCGTTCATGAAATTATGGTATCCATAAGTGTATTAGTGAAATTATTATTTTAATAACTGATTTATTTTTATTAGTTAAATTAGGGATTTCATCAAGTTTAATCATTTTTTAGCAAACAAAACTTGAACAATTGAGAATTAATGGCTAATAGATTCACTAAATTTTATATTAAAAAAATTGACTTAAGTAATATAAAATTGTGGCACCCCAATAGTCCCATATCGGATGGGATTGGGGTTGTCATTGGGTATATAAGAGGACTTTACACTAGTAATAATAACTGGGCTTAAGCATTTTGGGCCGGTGGTTTGGGCCCAACGAGTTATTATTGCTAGTGGGCCGGGTCTGTACATTTGGTATCAGAGCCAATCACCAGCCGGAAGTGTGAGATGAGTTTCGGCTGAGCCAGGGTCGGAATGACAAGGTGGCAGGCTAAGCTAAGCTAGGGTCGGGATGACAAAGTGATAGGCTAAGCCAGAGTCAGGATGACAAGGCTAGCGAGACAAGTCTTACATCGTGTTTAACGAATTATTATTGTTAGCGGGCCGGGTCTTTACAAAAATGCTCAAATAAAAAAGGACTTTTGCTTATTTACCCCTAACTACTATTCAAAAATTTCAAACTTATCCTAAAATTACCAAAATATTCTTCTAAACCAAATCTCATTAGTAAACCCTAGAGGTTTGGGGATATTTGAAGGAATTTTTGGAAATCAATAAGGACATTTTGATCAACCAAGGATATAGATGTTTTGAAGGGTATATTAAATATTATCCTAATAAAAAAAGGTAAACTTTAATTTGCCCCTTTGTGGTTTAGCTTATTTTTCACTTTGCAACCCTATGATTTAAAGGTGCAAACTTAACTAACCTATGATTATCAAAAAATTTACTTAATGACCCTATTTGACCCTATTTGGTAGAAAATTGTTTGAATAAAAATAGAAATAATATTGTAGGATAGTTAACTGTAACTTTTTGAAATATATAGTGGCAAAATAAAAATGGGCTAAACCTTATAATATAAGGGCAAATTAAAGTTTACCCTTAAAAAAAAGAAATGTTAAGTCCACAATTAAAAAGGGTTGGAATTTCTACAGGCCCTGATCTATTAGTTGCTAGGATTTAAGCAATCTTTTTTAGTTTTTAGTCAAAAAAGGAAAAAAAATAAGACAGTGGAGTAAATTTAGCTTTAAGATGACCAAAGTTATATAATTCTCCAAAAAAAAAAGTTACAGGGGTGTCAATCAAAAAATTATAGTTGAGGAAGCCACTTCAAAATGACCAAAAGGTGAGGAGGTCCCAGTTCATTTTCGCCATATCATTAGTAGTATCAAAATTAAATAGTATAAAAGAGATTGTTAAATTTTGGCTTAATTACACTTTGCAATACAATATTTTAGGGTTATTTGTATACGGTATATTATACTATTTTTAATCTTTCAAAGACATTACTAGAAAATGAAAAAAATACCTGTAAACATTTGATAAAAGGGAAGTTCAAGTTGTCACCATGTGTGTTAAAGATGTCAATGGATTCCTATACCCAAAATTATACTCGAATCTGAACCTAAATGGGCGAGTTTATTCGATCCTAAATGGATACAGTTTTGGATACATGTTTAAAATCTAATGAATTTAAATTTCGGTATGGATTTTGTTTATACCCAACCTGAACCTGAATCCCACCCAAATCCCAACTAGAATTTATTTTGTAATATAATATATAGGAATATTTTATGTTATATTTGAATTTGCTTTTTGAAATTTTAGATTTTAATAATAAATGTTTTGAAATATGGTAAAGAGAAATAATTCTTCTGGGTTCGGATTAGGATTTCGTATTTTTGGTCAGGTTCGATTTTGGATATGAATTTTTAAAATCCGTTGGGTTCGAATTTCGAGTTCCAATTTTGGGTTCGGATTCGGATTACTGAAAACCCGCCACAAATCCGACTTGTTGACATTCCTACTTTATGATATAATATATTATCACTTTGTCATCCTATAGTTCAAAAAGTTGCACTTAATTATTCTGTGTATAGCGCATTTTAATGTGCTACCTCGTGTTTCAAAAGATTGCACTTAACTATTCTTTCTATAGCATGTTTCACTTTGCCATCCCCCTGGTTCAAAAGTTACAATTAACTACTCTATTATTTTATTTTTATTTTATTTTAAGGTCTATTGTTATATATGATACCAGTCTATTATTTTTTAAAAATTTATCGTGCTACTCTATTTGACTATGAATTTTTCATTGAAATAAAAATTAATCATAGAATAATTATGTGCAATTTTTTGAATCACGTGGTGATAAAGTGAAAATACGCTATACTACAAGGAGAACAAAGTGAAGTTTTTTGTCTTTTTTTTTCCTTTGATAAAGTATATTGTACAATGTAACAAATGAACAAAAATTTCGGTATGGATTTTGTTTATACCCAACTAGAACCTGAACCCCACCCAAATCCCAACTAGAATTTATTTTGTAATATAATATATAAGAATATTTGATGTTATATTTGAATTTGTTTTTTGAAATTTTAGATTTTAATAATAAATATTTTGAAATATGGTAAAGAGAAATAATTCTTCTGGGTTCGGATTCGGATTTCGTATTTTTGGTCAGGTTCGATTTTGGATATGAATTTTTAAAATCCGTTGGGTTCGGATTTCGAGTTCCAATTTTGTGTTCAGATTCGGATTACTGAAAACCTGCCACAAATCCGACTTGTTGACATTCCTACTTTACGATATAATATATTAGCACTTTGTCATCCTATAGCTCAAAAAGTTGCACTTAATTATTCTGTGTATAGCGCATTTTAATGTGCTACCTCGTGTTTCAAAAGATTGCACTTAACTATTCTGTCTATAGCATGTTTCACTTTGCCATCCCTGTCACGCCCCGGGCTAGTTTTAGATGCGGAAATACGTGTCAATTTTTTTTTGAAAGCCTAGCCCGCGCCACGTACAGACCCGCCACAAATATAGGGTCCACTGTACACACGGACAGAGCCTCCCCTGTATTTGCACGGCGTACACAACATACAACAGGATCACAACCACCATTCATTCATTCACAACAACACAACAGCTCAAGAGATTCATACAGCTAACAGTCCTTAAACCTGTATGAATCTAAGCAAGTCCTTAGGCGAAGGATGATGCAATGCACAAACAACAGATCATTCTAGAAAATTGCTCCTTACCCAGAAGCTTTATTTTTGAAACCCTAATATCAAACATTCAAGAATCATTTGAAAATCGTTCTCCACACGAGAACTCTCTTTTGAAATCTCAAAGGTCGATCGATCGGAAATTCATTTGAAAATTGTTTCCCACACGGAAACCTTTATTTAAAAACGCTACCACGAGGGGTAGAAAACCAAGATGCACGATATAAATTCACAATTAGAGATCTAAAAGCATCGACATCCTCACATGAAAACTAAACCAAAACCACGAGATCTAAGCAGGCAAAACAATCATCCAAAATATACCATGCTAGATAAAACAACCACAGTGTAACTGAACCATATCCAACTAACTGCTAGATGATAAGGGTAATAACCAAATTTGGGGAAGTAGCCTCACAAGTCGGAACCTCTAGAGCTACTATATAGGCGTGCCTCGCTGCGTCCCGACTCTCACAACCATGCTCACCTGAAAACAACAACGAGGGAGGGGGGTGAGAACATGTAAACATGTCTTCCCTCCCAGTGGGTACCGCAAGCCGACGAAGGCGAGGTGTACACACCGGCACGAGGGTCAACAAAAGGATAGATAAGGTAAACATAGCACAAGTAAGTATGAGGCTGACATACAACTGAACAACTATGCTACTGTAAGCAACTAGTATATGCATCAATGGAGATAACCACAAAGTAAACCCAATCCATAGCCACCGGGACGCATCCCCGGCACTGTCACACTGCTCATCTCTCGGCACCTCAACCTTCTGCACGCAACACAAAAAGGCTCACGGGTCCGTCGAAATACACGACCCTTTTCCGAAAAAGAACACCCCCAGGCGGTGGATCAGACCGCGGTGTACGTGATGTGCTAGAAGAGCTGTGACGATCGATGCGAATGCTCAATCCACAGAACGGCAACGAGCCGTGAAGCAACTGGTAAACCACAACGAGGATCGCTCAGAACAACAGGCGATCACCACGACCAACTGGGTCGTCTCAATAATCATGCAAACCACGACTACTCTACTGTCCAAGCACGCATAAGTAGAGTCAAGGGGAGTCAAGTGAACTAATAACTGTAATGCAAGAGAAAGGATAGAAAGGTATCACCGTAGTCCACTGAACCGACTCCGGATCGAAGTACCCACCTGTCGAAGGATCAAATCTAACACCGATGGCTCTCGGGAACAGCGACAGGACCTACGAAAGACTCACAGGGTCAAGGTCCACCAAGTCGACGCTAAACACAAAGCTCTCACATTCCCGAAACCGACGGATCGCCCGGAAAACCCACCGAGACGATCCCGAAACCACACTAAGCCCCTCAGGGGTACCAACAACCAAACCAGGTCCCTCGCTGTCCCCGAACACACAAAACCGAGTGATGGGACAGCGAGCACAAGCTCGGGGTGCCACGAACACCAAACGCACCCGAAACGGCTTCCCGGGTTCCCGAAAAGCGCCGATTTGACACCGAAACCTTTCGTTACTCATCCGCTGTCCTCGGAACTTCGGGACAGCGATGAGGAACAGCCAACGAGGCTAAACGACAAAGCCAAGTCACTCACGAAAACAGCGAGTGAGTCGCACCACTAAAAGCACGCGTTTCGCCGATTAATTCATCGAAAAACGCATCGGAAATGAATCTGAAACTCCGCGAAGGGCGAAGGGGTTGGACAACCAGTCCATAGGGTCTCAAGGGTCAAGCCCTTGCTGCCTGCAGCGTTGCAACGCTGCCACAATCGCAAAACAAGCGATAACTAATAACATACAAGCAATAAAATAAGCCGTTCGAGCAATCCGTACGTCCGCACGACCTTCCGCAAGCACCAGTGGATAGGTAACGACGTGACGGTGGCCGTGATCACAGCCCCACTGCGACAGGACTAGTCGCAAGCACAGTAAACCCATAAAAACAAAGAACACATGCAATAAGCAAGCATAGTTAAGGCCATTCGAGCGCTCCGTTCGTCCGCACGACCTTCCGCAAGCACCAGCGGATAGGCAACGACGTAACGGAGGCCGTGCTCACAACCCCACTACGACAGGAACAGTCGCTGGCTCAGACAAGCCATAAAAACAGCAAAACATACAATAACATGCTCGACATCGGCCGAACAGTGAAACGGCTTAACCAAAGCCAATTCTAAGGTGAGCATGATAATCAGCGCGTCGCCGCGATCATTATGCTCACCTTCCCGGACTTCGGGAAGCAACAGGCAGCTCAAACAACTCAACGCTGCCAAAAACCAACAAAACAAGACCCCGGCCGGAGCAACCAGCTCCGGCCGGCTGCCGGCCGGCATGCACGGCCAGCGGCGGCCAGGGTCGGCAGAGGAGGTGGCAAGGAAGAGGGGGCTCACCTCAGCCGGCAGCGGGAAGCGGCGGCGGCGGCGGCGGCGTGGGGAAACCGGTAGCCCTCGGGTTGGCTAGGGCACGGCGGCGCGGCAACGGATGGCGACGGCGGCCGGCGCCGACACGAGCACCGGCAAGAGGGGGTCGTCGGACGTCGCCCTGCCGGTGACCGCGACAAAAACAACGGCGGGCGGCGGCGGCGGCGGAGCAAGCACGGCGGCAGCTGCCCTAGCTGCCAAGCCGAAGCTTGCGGCGGCTGCGGCGGCGTTCCGGCGGCACGGCGACGGCCGGGGAGGCAGGGGGCGGCGCCGGAGGTCACGGGGGTGGCGGCGCTCACCCTCCCAGTGGTCGGGAGGCAGCGGCGGCACGGGCCCACAGGCCTCGGCCAGCTGCTGCCCTAGCCGCAGCTGGCAGCAGGCACGGCGGGTCACCGGCGGTCGTGCCACCTCAGGGGAAGCCCATGCATGGGTTCCCCCTGGGTGCACACCGCAGGGAAGGAGGAGGAGAAGAAGAAGAAGAAGAAGAAGAAAGAGAAGAAAAAGGAGAGAGAGGCTTGGCCGGAGTTGCGCCGGCCAGGGGATGGCCGGCGGCGGCCGGCGGCGCAAGGGGGAGCTGGCAGGGGAGCAGGGGGAGCTCGGGCTCACAGTTAGGGGCTGAGGGGAAGAGAAGAAGGGGGGAAACACTCTCTCTCTCTCTCTCTCACACACACACAAATACACAAACACCCATGTATATTTGCACAAACACCCCTCGAACAAAGAAAATAAGCCTTCAGTCCCTCACAGCAGGAACAAAATGCCAAGACACCCCTCCACAAGCAATCTCACGCAAAACGGTGCGAGAAACAGGGTCCAGATCGCGAAAACCAAAAATGTACAATTCGACCTCTTGGCGAAGAAGATGGAAGATCTCTCAATCCGTCCGTCGCATGTTGAAACGGATTGTGCCATCGCGTTCAGCACTGCCGAGACATCGAATCTACCATTTTGGATTGTCAGATTCGGACTCCGGATTGCGCCGTTAAGCCGTTCACTCTCCGCGACAAAACTCAAAAAACCGAAAAATACAATAATACCACTTATATACATATATATATATATATATATATATATATATATATATATATATATATATATATATATATATATATATATATATATATATATATATATATATATATATATATATATACGTATACAGATCTAAAACACAGTAACAGGGGAGAGGAACACAGAATTCTAATTTCCAAAAAAACTCAAATTCTCACATCACTCCCACTTAACAAGAAGTTTCGTCCCCGAAACTTACTCACACACCATCCGCGAACAACAGCGGATACCCCTCACGCAAAGCAGACTCCAGCTCCCAAGTAGTCTCGTGCTCCTCGCGATTCGTCCACAGCACTCGCACAAACAGAAAGCTCTGATTCCTCCACTTCTTCGCCTTGCGAGCCAAAAACCTCAAAGGCACCTCACCGCAGCTGAGATCCTCCCTCAGCTGAACCGTTGTCGGGCCGATCACACGACGCTCACCCACGTCAACCCAACCGATCAGTGATCGACAACGACGTCCATACAACGCCTCGCACGGTGCCAATCCAACGCTCGCTTGGAAGCTGTCGCTGAAGGCAAACTCCACCAAAGAAAGATACCTGAACCAACCCTCACCAAAATCCAAAACGCATGCCCGGAGCATATCCTCAAGGGTCTGGATAACACGCTCCGACTGCCCATCACTCTGAGGGTGGTAAGCTGAGCTGAAGTCGAGCCTCGTTCCCAGTGCCAGCTGCAAGCTCCTCCAGAACTGGAAAACAAAGCGAGAACCCCAATCCAAAATGATCGACACTGGCACTCCAAGCAGCCTGACGATCTCATCCAAGTAGTGCTGCGCCAGTCGATCCCGAGACTAAGTCGTGTGTACCGGTAGGAAGTGAGCTGCTTTCGTCAATCAGTCTACAAAAACCCAGATCGCAACATGACCTCGCTGAGAACGAGGCAACCCGGTGACGAAATCCAAGGTGATCTGCTCCCACTTCTCTACAGGTACAAGCAACGATTGAAGCTTCCCTGCTGGTCGCTGATGCTCAGCCTTCACTTGCTGACAAAAACCTGTCACTGTGCCACATGCTGAGCTACATCCATCGTCAAAATCAGGCCACCAGAAACTCTGCCTCAAGTCGCGGTACATCTCGCCCCTCGAGGATGAACGGTGTACAGCGACCGGTGTGCCTCAGTCAAAAACTCTCACCTCAAATCCTGATCACTGGGTACACATCTCCGTCCTCGAAGGAAAAACATCAGCATGTAACATGAAGTCACCATCTCTGCCTTGCTCGGCCTCACTCGCACTCTCTGCAAGTGCGGATCCATCAGCTACCCACCGGAAAATCGATCAGACAAGGTGGGCTGCACCACTAAAGTCAACAACTGTGCGGTAGCTCCAAAAGGTAAAATCTCCAACTCTAGTCGACGAAACTCCACCACCAATCGCTCCGTACAGGTAGTGTCTCCAAAGCTTGAGGGCGAACACCACTGCTGCTAACTCGAGATCGAGCGCCAGATAGGTCTTCTCATAGTCCATCAACTGGCGCGAAGCATACGTGATGACCTTCTCTTGTAGAAAGAGCACGCAACCCCAATCCTATCCAAGAAGCATCGCAGTAGACCACAAAATCCTTACCAGGCTGCGACAATGCTTAAATAGGGGCACGAGTCAAACTGTCCAACAGCTCCTAGAAGCTCATCTGACCAGCGGGAGTCTACCGAAACTTCTCACCCTTCCTCGTCAGCTTGCTCAAAGGGGCGGCGATCTTGAGAAACCCTCAACAAATCGCCGGTGACAACTCGCCAAGCCGAGGAGGCTCCTAATCTCTGCCACAGAAGTCGGAACAGGCCAATCCACTACAGAGTCCACCTTCCTTGGTTCCACCACAATACCAGCCTGCGTCACGATGCGAACCAAGAAAGAAACTCCTCGAAAAGATCAGTATGTCGTCAAAGAAGACCACGACAAATTGATCCAAGAACTGCCGAAAACCCAGTTCAACAAATCCAAAAAGAAACTACCGGGGCGTTCGCAAAACCGAACGGCATAACCGTGACCTCGCAAAGCCCGTAACGAGTCCGGAAGGCCGTTATCGCAACGTCCTCGGCCTTGATCTTCAGCTGAAGATAACCTGGCTGCAGAGCACACTTCGAGAGTATCGAGGCTCCCTGGAGCCGGTCGAAGAGGTTGAAGATCTGCGGTAGAGGGTACTAAAACATCACCGACATCTCGCAGGACTCCCAATCAAACCAACGAAAACCTTGTGAGTCCATCACTCTGGTGCACAGGGTTGCCAATCGCAACAAGCGATAAAACACCAACGATGCCAAACATCAGATCCAAGTGATCAGACACGCGCTCCAAACCAAGACTACACGAAAGACGCGGCGAAAACCCTGTACGCAAACACAAGCGCAGAGACCTCGGAGCCAACAACCAGGCTCCCGTCATCCCGAAACTGAGCTAAAAGGGCAACCTGACTCAACCGGAGTCAAACCAACGAAAGTGATGGCAAATCAATTGCGCAAAAAAAAACCGCGCCAGGATCAGCTTAAGGCTCACTACGTGATCAGGGATGACCACCACACAGCTTTCCCATAAGACGACGAAGAGAGAGAGAGATTGTCTTGCAAAAGAAAGCACCGACCCAATCCAGAAAGTCCCAAAAAGGGATAGGGTATTTCGTCCAAACTTTTGACACTACGTTGTCTGCAGCCAACGTACTTATCAAAAGAAAGCGAAATATCCCAAGATCAAACGCCAACAACCAGTTGGCAACACCACAACGGTACCAGGTCAACCAACTCCAAAGCTGGACCAAGTCACGAAAGAATCACCGAATTAACGGGAAACAGCAAACCGACCCACAAAACAAAGTCTGCCCTGGGCCAACTCCCTAGGAGTCTTCGGCTTCCAACAACAAACCGACGGCTACAGGCGACGAAGGGTCGTCAACCACACGAACCAAAGCGAAGGAAGAACAAATCCAGCGTCGACTAACCAACGTCGAACGCGGTGAGACCTCCAACAACAACCCGGGAGATCTCGTGACAGCACAAAAGCCTACAAATACCACCAGAAATCCCAAAACACACCAATTTAGGCGTTAGGATAGCCGCAAACCATGTAGCCACCAACCAAAAACCCGACACCAAACAGTGTCCACTCAGTCTAGTACACGCCAGCTTGACGCAAGAACTAGCTAATGGTCGAAAGACCAACACTGACGATTCCACCAGCAATACGTCAGAGGGGTAGGCTTCACCGCCCTACCCAACAAAACAGAGAGGGTAATACCCAAACTGCGGTCGCAACCGCTCGAAGCACCGTCTCCGTAGAGACGCTCGCAGGGGCCCTCGTGCTCAACACAGAAAGTGGGGCCAGGGCAAGAACAGCCCAAACGACAACACAGATCCACCGAGTGACGCCACCTAGCCCACAAGGGCCACCACCTGCCAACGAGTGGTTACGCTAAGGGGAAAACACCCTGCCACTTGGGATCTGTCTAGTACTCCACCACCACTACAAGAAGGAGCACGAGTCTACGAACAAGGGCAGTTCAAAACTCAGGAAATCCGCCAAACGCGCTCAGATGCGGCCACCACCCCCAAACACGGGGTCGGCGTCCACACGCGAAATAGCCGACATAGTCGCTGTCCTCGTCGCGGTCGTGGCCACACGGGGTGGGTGCCACAGGAGGGTCTGCAGTCATCGGGGCACTCGGCGAAGGAGGAGGAGGGGCTGGAGCGGCAATCGCCGTAGCCTGCTGCTGCAAAAACTACCGGAACAAGCCGGAACATGCCGGAGAGGGTTGTCAGCTGACCCCTCGCCTCGGCCTCAAGCACATAGGGTACGGTCCATACCAGGCTGTCCGCCTTCTGCCAGCTCCTCACTCGAACCAGCCGCAATAGCCCGAATCAGAACACCAGCAGACGGCTCCGCAGGCGTACGCCTACCACCACGACCCGGACGACGAGGTCAACCATGACCACAAGCCATCTGCAAAAACACAGAATCCAGCGCAAGAGAAAGGGGTCGGCAAATCCCACAAAACACAAGCCGAAAACAAACCCCTCGAACTCGCGCACCTATACATCTTAGGTCTTCCTATGGGTCAGCCTAACCAGTGGTTCAGTTACAAGTTTATGAATGAATGAGTGTTTGTACGCTTTACGCTCTGATACCATCTTAATCTGTCACGCCCTGGGCTAGTTTTAGATGCGGAAATACGTGTCAATTTTTTTTGTTGAAAGCCTAGCCCGCGCCACGTACAGACCCGCCACAAATACAAGGTCCACTGTACACACGGACAGAGCCTCCCCTGTATTTGCACGGCATCCACAACATACAACAGGATCACAACCACCATTCATTCATTCACAACAACACAACAGCTCAAGAGATTCATACAGCTAACAGTCCTTAAACCTGTATGAATCTAAGCAAGTCCTTAGGCGAAGGATGATACAATGCACAAACAACAGATCATTCTAGAAAATTGCTCCTTATCCAGAAGCTTTATTTTTGAAACCCTAATATCAAACATTCAAGAATCATTTGAAAATCGTTCTCCACACGAGAACTCTCTTTTGAAATCTCAAAGGTCGATCGATCGGAAATTCATTTGAAAATTGTTTCCCACACGGAAACCTTTATTTGAAAACGCTACCACGAGGGGTAGAAAATCAAGATGCACGATATAAAGCCACAATTAGAGATCTAAAAGCATCGACATCCTCACATGGAAACTAAACCAAAACCACAAGATCTAAGCATGCAAAACAATCATCCAAAATATAACATGCTAGATAAAATAATCACAGTGTAACTGAACCATATCCAACTAACTGCTAGATGATAAGGGTAATAACTAAATCTGGGGGAGTAGCCTCACAAGTTGGAACCTCTAGAGCTACTATCTAGGCGTGCCTCGCTGCGTCCCGACTCTCACCACCTTGCTCACATGAAAACAACAACGAGGACGGGGGGTGAGAACATGTAAACATGTTTCCCCTCCCAGTGGGTACCGCAAGCCGACGAAGGCGAGGTGTACACAACGGCACGAGGGTCAACAAAAGGATAGATAAGGTAAACAGTAGCACAAGTAAGTATGAGGCTGACATACAACTGAACAACTATGCTACTGTAAGCAACTAGTATATGCATCAATGGAGATAACCACAAAGTAAACACAATCCATAGCCACCGGGACGCATCCCCGGCACTGTCACACTGCTCATCTCTCGGCACCTCAACCTTCTGCACGCAACGCAAAAAGGCTCACGGGTCGGTCGAAATACACGACCCTTTCCGAAAAAGAACACCCCCAGGCGGTGGATCAGACCGCGGTGTACGTGATGTGCTAGAAGAGCTGTGACGATCGATGCGAATGCTCAATCCACAGAACGGCAACGAGCCGTGAAGCAACTGGTAAACCACAACGAGGATCGCTCGGAACAACAGGCGATCACCACGACCAACTGGGTCGTCTCAATAATCATGCAAACCATGACTACTCTACTGTCCAAGCACGCATAAATAGAGTCAAGGGGAGTCAAGTGAACTAATAACTGTAATGCAAGAGAAAGGATAGAAAGGTATCACCGTAGTTTACTGAACCGACTCCGGATCGAAGTACCCACCTGTCGAAGGATCAAATCTAACACCGACGGCTCTCGAGAACCGCGACAGGACCTACGAAAGACTCACAGGGTCAAGGTCCACCAAGTCGACGCTAAACACAAAGCTCTCACATTCCCGAAACCGACGGATCGCCCGGAAAACCCACCGGGACGATCCCGAAATCACACTAAGCCCCTCAGGGGTACCAACAACCAAACCAAGTCCCTGGCTGTCCCCGAACACACAAAACTGAGTGATGGGACAGCGAGCACAAGCTCGGGGTGCCACGAACACCAAACGCACCCGAAACGGCTTCCGGGGTTCCAGAAAAATGCCGATTTGACACCGGAACCTTTCGTTACTCATCCGCTGTCCTCGGAACTTCGGGACAGCGATGAATAATAGCCAACGAGGCTAAACGACGAAGCCAAGTCACTCACGAAAACAGCGAGTGATTCGCACCACTAAAAACACGCGTTTCGCCGATTAATTCATCAAAAAACGCATCGGAAATGAATCCGAAACTCCGCGAAGGGTGAAGGGGTTGGACAACCAGTCCACAGGGTCTCAAGGGTCAAGCCCTTGCTGCCCGCAGCGTTGCAACGCTGCCACAATCGCAAAACAAGCGATAACTACAAACATACAAGCAATAAAATAAGCCGTTCGAGCAATCCGTACGTCCGCACGACTTTCCGCAAGCACCAGTGGATAGGTAACGACGTGACGGAGGCCGTGCTCACAGCCCCACTGCGACAGGACTAGTCGCAAGCACAGTAAACCCATAAAAATAACGAACACATGCAATAAGCAAGCATAATTAAGGCCGTTCGAGCGCTCCGTTTGTCCGCACGACCTTCCGCAAGCACCAGCGGATAGGCAACGACGTAACGGAGGCCGTGCTCACAACCCCACTGCGACAGGAACAGTCGCTGGCTCAGACAAGCCATAAAAATAGCAAAACATACAATAACATGCTCGACAACGGCCGAACAGCGAAACGGCTCAACCAAAGCCAATTCTAAGGTGAGCATGATGATCAGCGCGTCGCCGCGATCATTGTGCTCACCTTCCCGGACTTCGGGAAGCAACAGGGAGCTCAAACAACTCAACGCTGCCACAAACCAACAAAATAAGCCCCCGGCCGGAGCAACCAGCTCCGGTCGGCTGCCGGCCGGCATGCATGGCCAGCGGCGGCCAGGGTCGGCAGAGGAGGTGGCAAGGAAGAGGGGGCTCGCCTCAGCCGCTGGCGGGAAGCGGCGGCGGCGGCGCGGGGAAACCGGTAGCCCTCGGGTTGGCTAGGGCACGGCGGCGCGACAACGGACGGCGACGGCGGACGGCGGCCGGCGGCGACGCGAGCACTGGCAAGAGGGGGTCGTCGGACGCGCCCGCCCTGCCGGTGACCACGACAAAAACAACGGCGGGCGGCGGCGGCGGAGCAAGCACGGCCGCAGCTACCCTAGCTGCCAAGCCGAAGCTTGCGGCGGCTGCGGCGGCGCTCCGGCGGCACGGCGACGGCCGGTGTGAGACCCCAGATAGTCCTATATATATGATATAATAGGGCTAAAACTCTCAACCCGGCTTAAGCTTTTTCGGCGGTGGCTAGGCCGAAGAGGTTGAGAGAGTTAAGCGTGCTAGGACGGGAGTAGTCCTAGGATGGGTGACCCTCTGGGAAGTTGGGGCGTCACAGTTGGTATCAGAGCGAAAGATCAAATCTAACACCGACGGCTCTCGGAAACCGCGACAAGACCTACGAAAGACTCACAGGGTCAAGGTCCACCAAGTCGACACAAAACACAAAGCTCTCACATCCCGAAACCGACGGATCGCCCGGAAAACCCACCGGGACGATCCCGAAACCACACAAAGCTCCACAGGGGCACCAACAACCAAACCAGGTCCTCCGCTATCCCCAAACACACCAAAACAAGGTGACCGGACAGCGGGCACAAGCTCGGAGTGCTACGAACACAAACGCACCCGAAAAGGCTTTCCGGGTTCCCGAAAAATGCCGAATTGGCACCGGAACCCCCCGTCACTCATCCGCTGTGCTCGGAACTTTGGGACAGCGATGAGGAACAGCCAACAAGGCTAAATGACGAAGCCAAGTCACTCACGAAGACAACGAGTGAGTCGCACGACTAGAAACACGCGTTTCGCCGATTATTTCATCGAAAAATGCGTCGGAAATGAATCCGAAACTCCGCTAAGGGCGAAGGGGTTGGACAACCAGTCCACAGGGTCTCAAGGGTCAAGCCCTTGCTGCCCGCAGCGTCGCAACACTGCCACAATCGCCAAAGTCCACAAACAAGCCACATATACATACAAATATGCAATAAACTAGGCCGTTCGAGCAATCCGTACATCCGCACGACCTTCCGCAAGCACCAGAGGATAGGTAACGATGTCACGGAGGCCGTGCTCACAGCCTCACTGCGACAGGACAAGTCGCAAGCCCAAAAAAAGCATAAAATCAGCATGCACAAGCGATGACATAGCTCGACAACGGCCAAACAGCGAAACGGCTTAACCAAAAGGAAATCTAAGGTGAGCATGATGATCAGCGCATTGCCGCGATCATCGTGCTCACCTTCCCGAGCTTCGGGAGGCAACATGGAGCTCAAAAACCAGTGTACGGTCAAAACCAAGCAAAAGAAGACCCTGGCCGGAGCAACCAGCTCCGACCGGCTGCCGGCCGACATGCACGGCCAGCGGCGGCCAGGGTCGAATGCGGGGGAGGTGAGGAAGAGGGGGCTCACCTCAGCCGGCGGCAGGAAGCGGCGGCGGCGGCGACGGCGGTGGCGCGGGAGGAAGCAGAGGTCTAGGGTGGCTAGGGCACGGCGGCGCCGGCAACGAACGGCGACGGCGGCCGGCGGTGACGCGAGCACCGACAAGAGGGGGTCACCGGACGTCGCCCTGCCGGTGAACGCGACAGAAATAACCGGCGGCGGCGGCGGCGGCGGCGGAGCCAGCTCAGCCTCGGCTACCCAAGATGCCCTAGCCGAGCCCGCGGCGGCTGCGGCGGCGCTCCGGCGGCACAGCGACGGCCGAGGAGGGATGGACCGGCGGCGGCGGTCCTGAGGGTGTCGGCGCGCACCCTCAGAGGCGGCGGGAGGCGGCGGCGGCTCGGCCTCCAGCTGCTCCTGCCCGCAAACAGCAGGCAAGAGCTGCAGGCGGCGCGGTGGCGCACCGGTGGCACGGGGGCGGCCGGGGAAGGAGGCGACGGCTGCGGCGGTCCTCCTGATGCCGGCGGGAGGTCGCTGCGGTGGCGGGAGGCGGCGGCGGCTCAGATCAATAAGCCACAGCCCGCACTCCCAGCAGCAGCCAGCTGCGGCGGCGGCGGCGCTCCGGTGGCACGGCGACGACCGGGGAAAAAGGGGGCGGCGCCGGAGGTTCCAAGGGTGACGGTGCTCACTCTCCCAGGCGGCGGGAAGCAGCGGCGGCTCGGGCCACCCACCCCCTGCCCGTAGCTGTCCTAGCAGGAGCTGCAACAGCTCGGCGGCCCACGGCGGCGGCTCCTGGCGGCAGCGCACGACTCCGGCAGTCGTGCCACCTCATGGGAAGCCCATGCATGGGTTTTCCCTGGGTGCACACCGCAGGGAAGAAGAAGAAGAAGAAGAAGGAGAAGAAGAAGAAATGGAGAGGAGAAGCTTGGCCGGGGTTGCACCGGCCAGGGGATGGCCGGCGGCGGCCGGCGGCGCAAGGGGGGCTGGCAGGGGATCTGGGGGAGCAGGGGCTTGCTGCTGGGGAGGCTGAGGGAGAGAGAGAGAGGGGGTTTTCCAACAACAACTCACACACACACACAACACACACACATATACAAATGCAAAAACACCCCTCAAAAACACAAAATCAGCCCTCAGTCCCTCACAGCAGGAACAAAATGCCAAGACACCCCTCCACAAGCAGTCTCACGCGAAACGGTGCGAGAAACAGGGTCCAGATCGCGAAACCAAAAAATGTATCATTCGACCTCTCGGCGAAGAAGATGTAAAATCTCTCAAACCATCTATTGCATGTCAAAACGGATCACGCCATCGCGTTCAGCACTGCCGAGACATCGAATCTACCATTTTGGATCGTTAGATTTGGACTCCGGATCGCGCCGTTAAGCCGTTCACTCTCCGCAACAAAACCCCAAAACAATAAAATACATAACAAAACCACTTATATACATATATATATATAAATATATATATATATATATATATATATATATATATATATATATATATATATATATATATATATATATATATATACCCGTATATATATACGTATACAGATCAAAAACACAGTAACAGGGGAGAGGAACACAGAATCCAATTTCCAAAAATTCGAATTCTCACATCACTCCTACCTAACAAGAAGTTTCGTCCCCGAAACTTACTCACACACCATCCGCGAACAACAGCGGATACCTCTCACGCAAGGCAGACTCCAGCTCCCAAGTAGTCTCGCGCTCCTCGCGACTCGTCCACTGCACTCGCACAAACAGAAAGCTCCGGTTCCTCAACTGCTTCACCTTGCGAGCCAAAAACCTCAAAGGCACCACACCGTAGCTGAGATACTCCCTCAGCCGAACCGTTGTCGGGCCGATCACACGACGCTCACCCACGTCGTCCCGACAGATCAGTGATCGACAACAACGTCCAAACGAAGCCTCGCACGGTGCCAATCCAACGCTCGCTTGGAAGCTGCCGTTGAAGGCAAACTCCACCAAGGAAAGGTACCTGAACCAACCCTCACCAAAATCCAAAACGCATGCCCGGAGCATATCCTCAAGGGTCTGGATTACACGCTCCGACTGCCCATCACTCTGAGGGTGGTAAGCTGAGCTGAAGTCGAGCCTCGTTCCCAGTGCCTGCTGCAAGCTCCTCCAAAACTGGAAAATGAAGCGAGAACCCCAATCCAAAACGATCGATACTGGCACTCCAAGCAGCCTGATGGTCTCATCCAAGTAGCGCTGCGCCAGTCGATCCCGAGACTAAGTCGAGTGTACCGGTAGGAAGTGAGCTATTTTCGTCAATCAGTCCACAAAAACCCAGATCGCAACATGACCTCGCTGAGAACGAGGCAACCCGGTGACGAAAATCCATGGTGATCTGCTCCCACTTCCCTACAGGTACGGGCAACGGTTGAAGCTTCTCTGCTGATCGCTAATGTTTAGCCTTCACTTGCTGACAAACCAGGCACAGTGCCACATGCTGAGCTACATCCAGAAACTCTGCCTCAAGTCGCGGTACATCTTCGTCCCTCCAGGATGAACGGTGTACGGCGACCGGTGTGCCTCAGTCAAAACTCTCACCTCAAATCCTGATCACTGGGCACACACCTCCGTCCTCGAAGGAAAAACATCAGCATGTAACATGAAGTCACCAATTCTGCCATGCTCGACCTCTGCTCGCACTCTCTACAAGTGCGGATCCATCAGCTGCCCACCGAAAATCCGATCCGACAAGGTGGGCTGCAACTCCAAAGTCGACAACTGTGCGATAGCTCCATAAGGTAAAGTCCACAACTCCAGTCGACGAAACGCCACCACCAAACGCTCCGTACAGGTAGTGTCTCCAAAGCTTGAGAGCGAACACCACCGCTGCTAACTCGTGATCGAGTGCCAGATAGATCTTCTCATAGTCCATCAACTGGCGCGAAGCATAAGCGATGATCTTCTCTTGCTGCAAGAGCACGCACCCCAATCCTATCCAAGAAGCATCGCTGTAGACCACAAAATCCTCACCAGGCTGCGACAATGCTAAGATAGGGGCACGAGTCAAACTGTCCATCAGCTCCTAGAAGCTCATCTGACAAGCGGGAGTCTACAGAAACTTCACGCCCTTCCTCGTCAGCTTGCTCAAAGGGGCGGCGATCTTGAGAAACCCTCAACAAATCGCCGGTGACAACTCGCCAAGCCGAGGAAGCTCCTAATCTCTGCCACAGAAGTCAGAACATGCCAATCCACTACAGAGTCCACCTTCCTTGGTTCCACCGCAATACCGGTCTGCGTCACGATGTGAACCAAGAAAGAAACTTCTCGAATGGATCAGTATGTCGTCAAAGAAGACCACGACAGATTGATCCAAGAACTGCCGAAAAACCCAGTTCATCAAATCCAGAAAGCTGTCGGGACGTTCGTCAAACTGAACGGCACAACCGTGACCTCGTAACACCCGTAACGAGTCCGGAAGGCCGTTAACGCAACGTCCTGGGCCTTGATCTTCAGCTAAAGATAACCTGGCTGCAGAACACACTACGAGAAGAACGAGGCTTCCTGGAGCCGGTCGAAGAGATCGTAGATCTGCGATAGAGGGTACTAAAACAACACCGTCATCTCGATAAGCTCGAACTCACAATCAAACCAACGATAAACCTTGCGAGTCCATCATTCCGGTGCACAGGGTCGCCAATCGCAACAAGCGATAAAATCACCAGTGATGCCAAACATCAGACCCAAGTGATCGGACACGCGCTCCAACCAAGACTACACGAAAGTCGCGGCGAAAACCTTGTACGCAAACACAAGCACAGAGACCTCGGAGCCAACAACCAGGCTCCCGTCATCCCGAAACCGAGCTAAAAGGCAACCAGACCCAACCGGAGTCAAACCAACGACAGTGATGGCAAATCAACTGCGCAAAACCACGCCAGGATTAGCTCAAGGCTCACTACTAGATCAGGGATGACCACCACACAGCTTTCCCACAAGACGACGAAGAGAGAGAGATTGTCTTGCAAAAGAAAGTACCGACCCAATCCATAAAGTCCCAAAAGGGATAGGGTATTTCGTCCTAACTTTTGACACTACGTTGTCTGCAGCCAACGTACTTATCAAAAGAAAAGCGAAATATCCCGAGGTCAAAGGCCAACAACCCGTTGGCAACACCATAAAGGTACCAGGTCAACCAACTCAAAAGCTGGACCAAAGTCACAGACGAGTCACCGAATTAACGGGAAAAAGCAAACCGACCCACAAAATAAAATCTGCCCTGAGCCAACTCCCTAGGAGTCTTCGGCTTCCAACAACAAACCGACGGCTACAGGCGACGAAGGGTCGTCAACCACACGAACCAAAGCGAAGGAAGAACAAATCCAGCGTCGACTAACCAACGTCGAACGCGGTGAGACCTCCAACAAGAACCTGGAAGATCTCGCGGCAACACGAAAGCCTACAAATACCACCAGAAATCCCAAAACACACCAATTTAGGCGTTAGGATAGCCGCAAACCATGTAGGCACCAACAGAAACCCGACACCAAACAGTGTCCACTCAGTCTAGTACACGTCAGTTCGACGCAAGAACTAACTAAAGGTCGAAAGACCAACACTGACGATTCCACCAGCAATACGTCAGAGGGGTAGGCTTCACCGCCCTACCCAACAAAACAAAGAGGGTAACACCCAAACTGCGGTCGAAACCGCTCAAAGCACCGTCTTCGTAGAGACGCTCACAGGGGCCCTCGTGCTCAACACGGAAAGTGGGGCGAGGGCAAGAATAGCCCAAACGACAACACAGATCCACCAAGTGACGTCACCTAGCCCACAAGGGCCACCACCTGCCAACGAGTGGTACGCAAAGGGAAAACACCCTGCCACTTGGTATCTGTCTGGTACTCCACCACCACTACCATAATGAGCACGAGCCTGCGAACAAGGGCAGATCAAAACTCAGAAATTCGCCAAACGCGCTCAGATGCGGCCACCACCCCCAAACACGGGGTCGGCGTCCACACGCGAAACAGCCGACATAGTCGCTGTCGTCGTCGCAGTCGTCGGCACCACGGCGTGGGTGCCATAGGAGGGTCTGCAGTCATAGGGGCACTCGACGAAGGAGGAGGAGGGGCTGGAGCGGCAGTCGCCGTAGCCTGCTGCTGCAAAAACTGCAAGAACAAGCCGAAACATGCCGGAGAGGGTCGCCAGCTGACCCCTCGCGTCGGCCTCAAGCACACAGGGTACGGTCCACAACAGGCTGTCTGCCTCCTGCCAGCTCCTCACTCGAACCAGCCACAAAAGCCCGAATCAGAACACCAGCAGACAGCTCCGCAGGCGCACGCCTACCACCACGACCCGGACGAGGAGGTCTACCACGACCACAAGCCAACAGCAAAACACAGAAACCAGCGCAAGAGAAAAGGGGTCGGCAACTCCCACAAAACACAAGCCGAAAACAAACCCCTCGAACTCGCGCACCTATACATCTTAGGTCTTCCTATGGGTCAGCCTAACCAGTGGTTTAGTTACCAGCTATGAATGAATGAGTGTTTGTACCCTTTACGCTCTGATACCATCTTAATCTCTCACGCCCCGGGATAGTTTTAGATGCGGAAATACGTGCCAATTTTTTTTTTTGAAAGCCTAGCCCGCGCCACGTACTGACCCGCCACAAATACAGGGTTCACTGTACACACGGACAGAGCCTCCCCTGTATTTGCACGGCGTCCACAACATATAACAGGATCACAACCACCATTCATTCATCACAACAACACAACAACTCAATAAGATTCATACAGCTAACAGTTCTTAAACCTGTATGAATCTAAGCAAGTCCTTATGCGAAGGATGATGCAATGCACAAACAACAGATTATTCTAGAAAATTGTTCCTTATCCAGAAACATTATTTTGAAACCCTAATCTCAAATATTGAAGAATCATTTGAAAACTGTTCTCCACACGAGAACTCTCTTTGAAATCTCAAAAGTCGATCGGTCGAGAATCCCTTTGAAAACTGTTTTCTACACGAAAACCTTTATTCGAAAACGCTACCACGAGGGGTAGAAAACCAAGACATGCGATAAAAGCCACGATGATAGAATAAAAGTACCGACATCCAAAAGTCTAAGCATGAAAACCTCACATGAATACTAAACGAAATCCACGATATCTAAGCATGCAAGACAGTCATCCAACATAAAGCTGTGCCAAAACAAATCATGCTAGATAAAACAACCACAGTGTAACTGAACCATATCCATAACTAACTGAAAGAGGATAGGGGTAATAACCAAATCTGGAGAAAATAGCCTCACAGGTCGGGACTCTAGTACCACTAACTAGGCGTGCCTCGCTGCGTCCCGACTCTCACCACCCTGCTCACCTGAAAACAACAACGAGGGCGGAGGGTGAGAACATGTAAATATGTCTCCCCTCCCAGTGGGTACCGCAAGCCGACGAAGGCGAGGTGTACACACCGGCACGAGGGTCAACAAAAGATAGATAATGTATACAGTAGCACAAGTAAGTATGAGGCTGACATACAACTGAAATAATTATGCTACTGTAAGCAACTAGTATATGCATCAAAAGAGATAACCACAAAGTAAACCCAATCCATAGCCACCGGAACGCATCCCCGGCACTGTCACACTGCTCATCTCTCGGCACCTCAACCTTCTGCACGCAAACGCAAAAAGGCTCACGGGTCGGAACCAAACTCAACGACCCTTTTCCGGAAAAGAACACCCCCAGGCGGTGGATCAGACCGCTGGTGTACGTGATGTGCTAGAAGAGCTGTGACGATCGATGCAAATGCTCAATCCACAAAACGGCAACGAGCCGTGAAGCAACTGGTAAACCACAACGAGGATCGCTCGGAACAACAGGCGATCACCACCGACCAACTGGGTCGTCTCAATAATCATGCAAACCACAACTACTCTACTATCCAAGCACGCATAAGTAGAGTCAACGGGAGTCAAGTGAACTAATAACTGAAATGCAAGAGAATGGATAGAAAGGTATCACCGTAGTCCACTGAACCGACTCTGGATCGAAGTACCCACCTGTCGAAAGATCAAATCTAACACCGACGGCTCTCGGGAACCGCGACAGGACCTACCAAAGACTCACAGGGTTAAGGTCCACTAAGTCGACACAAAACACAAAGCTCTCACATCCCGAAACCGACGGATCGCCCGGAAAACCCACCGGGACGATCCCGAAACCACACAAAGCTCCATAGGGGCACCAACAACCAAACCAGGTCCTCCGCTATCCCCAAACACACCAAAACAAGGTGACCGGACAGCGGGCACAAGCTCGGAGTGCTACGAACACAAACGCACCCGAAAAGGCTTTCCGGGTTCTCGAAAAATGCCGAATTGGCACCGGAACCCCCCGTCACTCATCCGCTGTCCTCGGAACTTCGGGACAGCGATGAAGAACAGCCAACAAGGCTAAACGACGAAGCCAAGTCACTCACAAAGACAGCGAGTGAGTCGCACGACTAGAAACTCGCGTTTCGCCGATTATTTCATCGAAAAACGCTTCGGAAATGAATCCGAAACTCCGCTAAGGGCGAAGGGGTTGGACAACCAGTCCACAGTGTCTCAAGGGCCAAGCCCTTGCTGCCCGCAGCGTCGCAACATTGCCACAATCGCCAAAGTCCACAAACAAACCACATATACATACAAATAAGCAATAAACTAGGCCGTTCGAGCAATCCGTACATCCGCACGACCTTCCGCAAGCACCAGCGGATAGGTAACGATGTCACGGAGGCCGTGCTCATAGCCTCACTGCGACAGG